>WBNO01032582.1:98282-185269 GCA_013400575.1 Peucedramus taeniatus
CCCGGCGCGCGGCGATGCGGTGGGATGGGCACATGGGAGCGGGCCCGGGCCGGGGGCAGCGCCGCCCTTGGGAGTGCCCGGGATCGGCGGCTCGGAGCCGAAAGCCCCGGGACGGGCGTTACCGGCACTGGCGGCTTGGCCCGGGCGGGATTCCTCCGGCACCCAAGGAGCTGCTGATGGCAGGGGAAGAGCTGGAGGGCGCCGTGCTGGGGAGCGTCAGGGGCCCCACAAACACAGCGAGAGGCTCCGACAAAACGGCAGACGGAGCAGACACGCACAGATAGAATACAGGAGACAGTTAACTCGGAAAAGAGGAGGATGGGTTTGCAGTGTATTTATTCAGTGTTCACCTCTTTTGGCGGAGGAGCAGCGGAGATGTCATCTGCAGCGCCCCGACTCTGTATTTTGACACCATTGACAGGCTTATGTATGCTGTACATCAAGCACAAAGTGACATATTAGGATAGGTAGGACATAGGTGGGGCTTGAAAAACCTCTTGGGAAAGGAACGAGAAGCAGCGGACAGGACGCTGAAATCAGACTGTGCTGCTCTTCCATAAATTAATGCTGCGGCCAGCCAGCCCAGCATGGTAACTATGATTGGGAAGAGTTATTTCCTCCCGAATTTTCATTTTCTCTCCAAAAAAAAATTAGCAGATTCGAGAGACTGAGGCTTTTTGGAATGGCATGCTGCCACAGACAATGTATGATATGAATATTTCAAGTTTCTTGATTTTCTTGTAGCTTCAGAATAGACTGTGACTTAATTATCAATAATTAATTAATTGTAATTATAATTATAAATATATATTATAAATTTACCGTATAATTATAAATCTATATTTATGAACAAATATAAATATAATATAGTTATAAATAAATAATTAAAAATTAATAAACTTAATGCTCCACATACAGTCATATCTACTTAGACTTTATTATTAACCTAAAAAAAAAATGAATGTTGAATAAAGCAAAGAGTGAGTTCTGTGTAACTCATTTGTGTGGTTTTGCTGCCATGTCTTGTTACTGATTCCAGCAGGAGCCTGGCACATGGACATGTTCTGGAGACTGGCAGCATGAGAACAAGGGTTTTCTGTAGGTGCTAGCTGAGGCAGGTATTTTTGTTAGCTTTGAATACCAGGAATCTGATGGGATGTGTTTGTTTGGGTTATTTTATTTTAACCTGTTAAGAGTTGTAGTCCAATTTTACCCAGGAAAGGAAAAAAAATAACATTGCCACACTTTCTAAATGAATGTTTTTGACATCTGGCTATGTCCAGAGATGCTGATTATGATAAATATATGTTTTAATTAATTTCAAATAGCCCTCTAATTTATTATTTGTGTATTTGTGTACCTGTGGGTTTTTTTTGTTGTTGTTTGTTTGTGAATGGAAGTATTTTGTAAATTGCAAATGTGAAACAGGTGGATTTTGACACTATGCAAAACAGTGAAGAGCTGTGATAACAAAGTGGTAAAGAGACCAATGGTTGTGGAAATTAGAGATAATTTTATCAATGCAGTCAGTGAAGGAGAAAATGACATCAGGAAGCATTGCCTTTGTCTGTCCCCAAATCAGACTGCTCCTTTTCAAAGTGAAAAGAATGTCTGGCAGCTGATAAAGTTCTTCTCCCTGTGAAGCTTATGAGTTTATGGAGTTATTCAGAAAAACATTTACTTTCAGCTCACCTGCTATTTTGAGCAGAAATTATGTAGACAGTTTATCCTGCATGAAAATGTCTCACCTGTTCCAGGAGCACCTGGTGCAGCTTGGAGCCAGGTCCTGATTCAGTGGGGGAGGGCAAATCTTTACATTATTGGTTTTCCATCTCCTAGCTCCAGTACTTAGGATACAGCCAGGGACAGGCCTGTTGACTGAAACATCTGCACTTAAATGTCAGCAAGCAGCAGATCTCTGACCACTGATCTTTCCTTTTTTCCCCTCTGGGTTACAAGATAATATAGCATGAAAAAGTTCAAATGGTAAATTGGAAGTAAAAATACAGATCTTGGAGATACCTGTCTCTTTCAGTTTAAGCACAAGATGTTGCTGAGGTGGCTTGCATACATGAAGGGGGATAGCACAGAAGTGGAGGATTTTCTGAGTGTTTTTTCCCCAATAACAACCGGTTGCATGTGGATATTTTTACTCAAGTCACAATATAAATTGATGGCTTATTCTGCAAAAAGCAGCCCAAATGGTTATTAGAACTGAAACAAAAAAATGAGAATATCACCAATATCACTATTGCCTGATCTGCTAGAGTCCCACAAAATACAGTATTTGACTGCAGAGAGACAGAAATAGAACAGAAATGGCACCTCAGAGCTTAGATGTAACAGTGCTGCAAGGAAACGAGCGTTTTTACATGTTTTGTTAAAGGGTAAGTAACTGCCCAAGCATCCCTTAGGAACATTCACAGAATATTTCACACAGGTCTGAGTATTGACACACAAACATACCAAAAGCCACAGCATTCCTGATAGCACTCAGAAGATACCTCTGCAGAAGTTAGAAATTTCCACAACACTTTTTAATTGGACAATTTGTAAATTATTAGCAGCTCTGCTCTCCTGAGGGCACACTTTCAGCAGAGAGCCATAGGCTTTAACTGCACAGCTCCCATTAATGTTAATATTAAATCTTCATGCTGTAACCTATCCCACAGCACGTAACACTATCCAGTGTTTTAAAGATAGGACCGTGTGTGCTGCACTGAAATAACGGGATCAAATTGAAGAGGCCACAGAAACCTCGTACTGGAGATATTTTCTGAGCTCATCGGAAGCGTCCTCCTGATTTATTTACTTTGCCAGGAATGCCTGTGTACTTGGCTCTTTCTGACTGAGGGCTTCAGCCCTAGTGAAGTAGGTATTCATTCTTTTTTCATTGTTCAACCTGGGTAAATAGGCACAGAGGTCAACAGGCTTACACAAGGTCATGGCATGAGTCACTGCTGTGGCTAGGAATAGAATCCAGGAGTCTTCATTGCCACTGATCTCCTCCAAACATTGCCTTGTACTCCTAAATTAAAGCAGAGCTAATTTTATTTTTGCACAGAATACAAGGTGTCTGAAATCAATATAAATGTTATAGTTTCCTACAGAGGGATGCATTTCTCTTTAGGGCCCTGAATCAGCACTACTGGGGAGCTAGATGGAAACCACACTCATTTTATGATGGTATGCTGGGAGCATCATCATAAAGATTTTTACACATTCTGTGACACATTTTATTCATCAAAATCTAAACCACTGAAGGTTTTGTAGTTCTGTCCCAGAGATTGCATTTTGAATTGTTGGCTGTTCATAGCTACTGATTGTGGTGGAAACATATTAAGTACCATAATGTCTTCATCAATCAAATATCATCGATTGGCACTTCTAAAGCACCATTATGCTTATGGTGGCTCATTTGAACAATTTAGTACCTGTCTGGTGCAGACAGGAGATGAGAGAACTCCTGTGCCCTCCTTATTCACAGAACAAATTTAATATCCAGAGAAGGGTAGGGCAAATATGAGTGTCCTTTGAACAATCAGCAAGGGACAGGGGTCAGCAAAACACCTCTAAGTTCCTATCAGTCCTGTATTCTAAGGAAAATTCATGTAGAAGTGAGAGAAAACAGAAAATTACGAATATATAGAATGAGGCAAGAAATTACGTGACTCACATTTTGATTGGAAGAACATTGCAGGAAGTTTGCAAGATGTTTGGTGTGTCCTTATGCTGCCTATTTTACGGTATTACTGGTAAAAATATACAGTAATACTGCTAAAAAGGGGATAAAAAGGAGGCTTTTACAAAGGTAGCAATTTTGCCTGGAATTATGTATTAGAAATCTTGTTCACATTTCTTCTAGTTTGAATAACATGCAACTTTTTTTCCCCATAAATTAAACTTATCTTTTTCAGTGGGACACGGTCTCAAAGAGGCATAGGAAAGGTACAAGGGACCCTGGCCTCTGGGCTGACATAGAGAGAATTTTGTCCAAAATCTTATTATTATTTCTTTTTTTAGCTGCCTCCAAACTGTCCAAGCATAGTGCAAAGAAGTTGTAAGCTTTTGGAAATGAGATCTTAAAAAACTATTAGTTCTGAGCAGCTGAGAAGCCAAAATGAATATAACAAACATTAAAGAAATAAATTTTATCTTTAAATTCTTCTAAATATCTTTAATTTTATCTTTAAAATTATCTGAAACATGGAAAGAGAAAGAAAAACATAATTAACATATTTTCTGCTATTAGCCCACCCCAAGATGACTCCTTCTTGAAACACAGTGAACATCACCTTTATACATTCTCACATCAACCTACCTTGAATTAGTGTTTATAGACTAAAATATTTTCTTACATATTTCCTTATATAAACAAAATCGAATATTTTACTTACATTTTATTTATTCAACTAAATATTCTGCTTTGTTTATATAAATAACCAAATGCCTCAAAATGTTTTGGGATTTTTTTCAGGCTCATTGTATATTAGAGTGGACAGTATTGACTAACTGGAAACTCCAGTGGGATGTGATTTTGCAAATTATTTTTTCTGGCTTGCCCAGTTCTTTAAAGACTGACTCCCAACATTAAACACCTAAGCCAAATGAGAGGGGATGAGTTTTGGTCAGTCACCTTGGCTAGCTGAAAGCTTTATGCACCATAAAAGTCTTGTTGGGAGGTTTCACCTGCTACACAGGTATGTTTTGTTGAAATTCATTTCACCAGTTCTGTAGCAAAGTACTAAGTGGAAGTAGTGAAAGTATTAAAATGGAAATGCTGATTTTCATGTGAGAAGCAAAATAGAGGATCTGACTTCTGCATGAGAAATTTCTGGGCATCCAAACCCCTTAGTTTCTGATGGTGGATGATATAATTCTAATATTGTAACCAGCTGCCTGTTTAGAGAAGAGGATTTCTGCATATATAAATTTCCTCTCCTGATGAGATGAAGATCCCTTATTGACTACATCCTCTGGGTTTTCCTTTCAGACTGGTTTGGTTTCAATTGTGGGAAAGTGATTCCAGTGAATAGTTTACGTAGTTGGCTATAAAACGCTGAAGTGGTCACCAGGGTGGGGGTAGGGAAACAAGGGAAAAGACATTTTTTCCACTAGCCAAATTCCAGTGGAAATGAGACCTCTGAAAATTAGCTACATGTAACACAATGTGAGCTCAGAAAGGAGGAGAAGTTGGGGTTCTGCTTTTACAAGTTCCCCTTGCACGCCCAATACTCCGGGAGGAGGTGCCATTAAAAAGGGAACAGTGTGTATAAGGAAAAGTGGAAAAAAAAAAGCTCATTTTCCCAATATCACAGTTGCTGCAGTAATGGTCAACTTTCTCAGCTCTCATTCCCTTCAGGACAGCTATATAAACCAAAATGCAGTCGCTATACACACATATTCTTACCAAGTAATAATGTGTTGCCTGATGCCATCTCATGTAAATGGCTATTACACATCCAAATGTAGTAATGTAGCTGCATTGCCACACGTTGAGAACCTCAAAAAAAACTTTTAAGTTCATAAAATACACTTGCATGCTCCTTAATTGCTACAGCAGAGAGCATTTCACTATCCAAACACAGTGGAAGGATGATCACTGTGCAGCCATTGTGGAAAAAAGATTCTGTCATAAAGAATATCCATCCTTAAAGCTGATTTTTTTCTTGGAAGTACAATTTTTTTGAATACTTTGATGATGTGCGTGAGCCTACAGCCACACAGGTATGTATGTAAACTCTTCTCAGAAAAATACTTTTATCATCTAAAGGAATAAAATGCTTGAGGCAGAAGACAGGAATCTCTGGGAAATACACTACTGTGATGAATACATTTGTCAACCGAGTGCCACAGTGATGAATTTCAGGAAAGATGAAAAGGTTTTTTATGACAGCAAAAAATTTGTAACTCAAAGAAGAGAAAATGAAGCAAACAGTTTGCATTTATCTTTGCATCTTAATAGACAACTTTATTCCTGTTTTCAGGATGTTGTCTTCATTCTCATGCTAAAGGATTTCCATTTGTATAAAATATTAAAACAAAATGGAGTTGTACAGGTACAGGTTAGTACTGTTGTCAGTCGCAGCAGTCAGAGAACCTAATACATGGGTATTTTAGTCTGAGATTTTTCATTACGATGGGTTTTGGAGCTGCTTTGGACCTGATATTTGACACGCACAGAGAAAATGCGTTAAAATACCTCCAACTTTATTATTAATTAGGATTTGATAACTTGTTGCTCCTGCCCTCCCCTAGAACATATGCCACAACAAATAAAATCAGAAAGGTGTTTCAGCTCTTTGATAGTTTGGTCTGCCACTACAGCACTGGTATCAGTGGGGCTTTTTTTTCTTCAGTAGGTGCAAAGATTGAGCCCTGAGCTCTGGCAAGCTGCATATGGTGTGTTTTCCGCTCAGAATCTGTACTGGTGATCTGCTCTCCCTCCTTACCTGACACAGCCTGAGTTTCTTAACTTGTAGGGGATGCTGAATAACCTGTATTTTCATTTTCTAAATAGCAAAGTATGATACTTTTTTGGAAAAGTGGAGAGAATAACCTCCACATCAGCCAGCACTGGGATGAAGGTAATTAAAGCTCTTTTACTAAAGACATTAACACCAAATATTCCCTAAAGTACTGACTGTAGAGTACTACATTGCCATGAGGTGAATTTGCTAAATTTAAATTTACATACACTGAAATAGCATAATTTAACAGAAATACTGGAAAAGTTCCATGTAACATATTTGGCAATGGTTCTGTACAGTCAACTGGTCTGTGCAACACAGTGTTGATTTAGGGAAAGACTTTGCATTTGCCCACATGCCCATTAGTAAGTGAACTGGAATGTGAGCATGTATTGAAAGTGCTGCACACACTGTGTAGTTATGTTTCTAAACTGCAGGTTTTCCAGTTCTATAAAATAATATGGAATTTATTTATTATGTTTCTGAGAATTATGTCTTGCAGCCATACTGTGGAATTGTGTTACCATCACAGTTGGCTTTGATTGCCCTCTGAAATACGAACTGAGGATGAGAATTGCTGTCAGACCTGCCATGGATCCAAGGATCAGTAGCATCCTCCCTGCGCTATAGCTCAGACACACCCACCCACACAGAACTGTATGTTATACCCATATAAAGATATATATTTCCTGACTGCTGTCATTTAGAATAGACATTTGGCTGAATGTGGAAGTTTTCTTTTTATTGGTATTATTACTATTTGCATTACTGTTCCAGCTAAGATTTCCTGCTGTTCATTTCTTTCCCAACTTTCTGTAAGCATCAAAACAACACCCTTTCAGCTGCAAAAACACCATTTTGGTAGAAAAAAAAGCCGTTTCTGTCGCAGAGATCATGCCCTGCAAGCCTGAGGCAGGTGCGGGATGCAGGGACGGGGCAGAGCGGTGGCCGTGGCGGCTCCCGGGGAACCTGACCCGTGCCTGGCACCCGCGGGAGCGCTGATGGGCTGAGGCCGTGCCTGGCTTGGTTTTCAGTGGCCTCCTGCCACGGGCAGGGCTGCACGGCTGCCGACAGCCATGGCAAAGCCGCAGGAGCGCCTGATGGGGGCAGAGGAGGCTTCTGAGGGTCCCTCCTGCTGGGGGTTTGTATGGAAGAGGTTGTTGCTGTGGCAGCGCACAGCCAAAGGTCAGAGCTGCTGAGCACCAGGTGGATTTCAGGGGTCTGAGACAGTTTTGAACTGGTGAAGTTAAGGTAAATGAATCTGGCTATACTTTTAATACTTTCAGAATATAGTACGTCCATCAGAGCGTCATAGGACAAAAAGAGTCCTGAATCCACAGATCTCTGGCAGCTTTTTGGAGAGAAAAGGAAGCCAGGTTGCTCAGCCTGCATTGCACCTTCCCCAGCCACCCAGAACCTTGCAGCAGCCTTGCACTGCATCTGGTGAGAGCAATGGATCAGCTCCACTGCATGATCATATCTGGTGTTAGACATTATTAATAGTTTCACTTGCGGAGACTGGCCAGAATTGTGCTTCTCTTTGTGCCAAACAAATACAAATAAAATGTAGCTCAAAGGTCCTTTTAGTGTCTGATACCTTTGCTTCTCCCCTGCGGAAAAACCCAGCACAAACTCCTTCACCTGACATCTGGTACAGACATTTACACCTTTGGGGCTGAGGTCACTGTACCACTGCCCTCCCAGCATGGGAACCCAGCGATTCCCTCTGCACCGATGTGGCCAGATCCTGCATAAAACAGGCTCTGACTGCTTAGCCCATTGTTCACAGGTACATGCAATGACTCACCACGCAAAACAGAAGTACTGTGCAAGGCAAAGTGGTTTTGGCTGGGAATCACGTATTCATCCACCTGAAATCAGTGTTTGTTTTCTTTTAGCAGGCTTTTGGACAGGTCTGCATGAGGCCAAGCAGTGTGAGGACACAGTGGAGGGGAGAGAAGAAGAAAGTTGACACTTAAATTATGGTAGTAAAAACTGCATATCTCAATGTAAGATATAGATCTGTGTGTATGTATTGGCAGGTCTGCATGTGCTGAGCTTCAGATTTTCACCCAGTGTAATAATTCTTGAGATTTCTCTCAGACCATCAGCAGTGCTGAGCTGGAACCGTCTCCTGATAGCCGATTTTCCAGCTCTGTCAAAACACCTCAACTGCATAAAAAATAATGCATATGGGCATTCTCTGATTATCCATAAACCCAAGAGGAGATATACATAATCTGAAACTTTTACTGGTTCATGGGAGGTTTTGATCTTCAGAGGATTTGCCAAATCAAATCAGCAGAGTGCAGGGGGAAAGTATTTCCTGATGACAACTTACTTGGCAGGCTGTGGAGCAGGACGTGACCCAAAATGGGGTGTGTGGCACACCAGCAGGTCAGTGGCCCAGGAGCTCACCCACCAGCACTGGGTGCATGCAGGTGCCTGCAGCTCAGAGACCTCACTGCTCACCCAGAGCTGGCAGCAAGGAATCACGGCCAGCCCCAGGCAGCACGTGCACACCAAAGGAGCCTGGTTAGTTTTGATTAAGTTATCAGGGTCAGATTCAGTTTTCTGATACATGTGTCTGATATGCTGGATAGATAAAGAGGCACCAAGAAAAGGCTGGTTATATTTTCAGAGCAGTATGTAAATTTTGGTTTGTGGTTGTATCAATCTAGTCCCTCTGAAAAGTCTAAGATGTGCATTCAGTATCTCATGTGCCCTAAAGGTAAAGACTGCAGCAAGAATTAAAGAAATACTACCTTTCTTATTTTTTAATAATGATGACTTTTGCCAGCCCAAATCAGGATTTCTGAATGCTTAGGGTTGGCAATACCATCATTTCCATTATCACACAATCCCTTTTTCCAGCTCCCCTGAATCAGCTTGGTGCTCTCCCTTGTCAGGAAACACCAGGGTGGATAAAGTGAGCTAATAGCATGCCCCTCACTCTTTCCTACTCCTCAGCAAAGGAATTTTGCAATGAGGCTGTGGTTTCACAGGAGCTGCTGCAAGCAGCTGGGGATGTGAGCATCCCTGGATGCACTGCCAAGAACCTGCTTCTGCCACCTGAGCAGCCAGGCTGAAAAATAACTTTTTTTTTCTATTTTTTTTTTTCCCTGAATGATCTTTAACTAAGAGCTGTCCACTGAGCCAGCTCATTGCACAGTCACAGAAATAATCCTGCTAAGCCTGGTCAAGGACGGCACGGGGCTGGGAGAGAGGGGTGGGAGTCATAGGACTGCTTCCACTGGCTGCTGCCAAGTGCACGTGTGAAAGCACATCCTGTTAGCAAGGCTGGGATGTCTCTGGCCATTCACAGCTTGACCTAGGGTCCTTTGTTCCTTGTTAAATGTGATTTCTAATGACTATCATAGATAGAAACTGTAATTTTTTTCCTGCTGAAACCATGTAAAGAAGCTGTGGGATAGGTGGTGACCGTTCCCATCAAAACAGACACTTCTGTGCAGGACACAACAGATTTTCTTCAAAATGTACAGGAAAGTGATATTAATCACCTCATCAATTCCATACGTATCTGGTTCCTCATTTGTGATCCACAGCTACCCTGTTTCTGTTCGACTCATTGATTCAAAATACCAGGCTTAAGAAAACTCTGGAGAGCAAACAGAGAAATGTTCACTGTCACTTTTGTAATGTAAACCTAGATTTTCTTTCCTTTCTTCTAAACAGAAAATAAAAATTAAAAGAAATGTAAATACTTATATCGGTTTAATTTAAAAATAACAGAACTATTCTATTTGTATTCCCAGTGACATATTTAGTGCTGTTTTTAAATACCCTTATTAAATCTAATCATCCTTCCCAAAATACATTTGCATTTAACAGTGTTTTACAGCACCCCACAGCTTACCCTCTATGATATATCAAAAGAAATATGTGATGCCTTCTTTGCTGTCTCCCACAGCGGTCTAAGGAAGAAAATGGAGAAAACAATTTTCTTCTCTGTGTCCCAAAGACAGTTTAAGGGCACCTGTGGTCTTTTCTGTGATTGTATTTAACATTTACTCTCAGTGTTCTAATCCCCTTTGGGTTAAGAAAAAAACACAAATCCATTAATTGGAAAATATTCAAATAATTTAATTGCATGGTCAAGGTATGGGAAGGGGTAAATTAACTTGGGATGGTAAGATACACAGAACTATCTAAAAGACTACTGGCTCTCCATTACTAATATATCTCTCTTCATTTGTAGCACATGACAGATCTAGATGGGGACCTGTAGCCACTAAGCCCTGAGACTTCAGGACAGATCCCTGAAATTCTTGGGTAATTGAATGGCAGGGACCTGGTGTTTGAGACCCTTCCCCTGAAAGATGCCACAGCTGCCCTCCAGAATGAGAACCTGGGTTCCTACCAGTGAAAGCAAAAGTCATCACTGGATTAACTTATGTCCTTGTAAACTCTTCAGTAGGTTCTCAATGTCCCTACCTGGGCAGGGGAGCTGGCAGCCATCAGGTCTCACAGGCTGTGCACATCTGCAGGTACACATACGGTAATACGAGCAAAAACATAATTTTTCATAATTTCACTATTCCTTACTCAATAATACATGTATTTTTATGATGTTTAGTCTGCATAGCCCATATATAAGGATATATAATATATATATATATAAATATATAAAGAGGATAAAAATGTGTTATAGTTATCTAACAACTGAGATGGCTTCCAAAAAATAGTACAAGTCTGGTTTGTCAACCCTCTTAAGCATTCTTGCACTAGCCTTCCAGTGCAAAATCATCCTGGAGGAGTACACCCACTTTCTGGCACATCCAGGGTGAAAAAAGAAAAAGAAAGACATGTGGAATCCTGATGACTTTATGTTGCAGTGCAAGACTGGCTGGAGTAAGAGCTGTAAGGTAGCTGGGACATCCTTGAAACTTGATCAAGATCCAAGTACAGGTCGGAGCTCTCAGCAGGTGTTGCCATAGTCAGATTTTTTTGTCTGTTCTAGTCTGCATCCTCAGACTTGGGGAAAAGCAAGCACATGATGTTGTACCCTCCTTGCTGATTTTGCCCTGCTGGCTGGGCAGTTGTATTTGGGCATTTGATTCAAAAAGGAAAAGAAAAAGCTCTGAGCACAACCTGCTGCTGGCAAAAACATGTCATTTAATGCTGTTAGAGTGCTGCTACACCTTATTTTCTAGATCACAAAGTCAGTGACTACATTTTGCATGCAAGTAACAGAAAACACTGAAGTTCAGTTTCTAGGGAAAGAGCAAATGTATTAGATGATCAGTGGAAGCTATAACAGAGAACTGATCAAGATAAATCTAAAAGAACAATGTAAATCCATTAAGCTGGTAATTGCCTATGTGTGACAAATTTCTTTTAGTTACCACACTTTTCTTGTAGTAATACTGACACAACACTATAAAATTTAGGGCTCTTTTTCATGTCTGCTCCATCCCAGTGGGATCTCTGGCTGAAATTCTGCTCCAAGGAATACAGCACATAATCAGTCCCTTTGAAACTGCTTCAGTAATGCTGAATCCATATAAGTGTGGATGCCAATTATGCTAATGAAACTGCAGTGGGCCCGTGGTTCTTGTCATCCTCTAACAGTGCTGTAAAACTACTGTCACACTCAGCAACTAAATTTTTGAAGCATATGACCACATAGAATACTGAAATTTGCTGCATGGTGGAGCTTATGCCACATGTTCCCCAAACCTAATCCTGCTAAGAACACAAAGAAAGCAACAGGTAGCTGTAGAAAATCTGTGAATTTTTTTTTTGTTGTTGCCTTTTCTATTTGTCCTGTATTCACATCTCAAGAAGGTGCAAGGCTAATGCAAATAGTATTTCTATTGCACTCCTTTCTTGCTCCCTGTTTCCCTCCAAGGCAATGCTCCATCCTGAGGAGCAGGCACTGGGAAATATAGCGGGCTAGCCAAATTTCAAGGTGCCCCTGAGAAAACCCAAGAAAGATCCTTAACATCTTTTCTCCATTTGCTCTTTTGGGCTGATAGGATCTCTGACAGAAATACTCACTGATGCCTTGGCAGGGCATTTCTTTGGGCTCAGGCAGGGCCTGTTCCGTGTGGTTTGGCTTTTCCTCTCTTGCGTTCTCTCACACAGCCCTACTGCAGCAAGGATAACTCTTCTTCTCAGGAAACAAGGTGGAGGGGTTCAAAGTCTATATGTTAAAATGTCTACATCCCCTCCCCTTTGTCTTTACAGCCTGGCAATGTTATAATCATCTCTGCAATACAGCAAAGGCCAAGGTACCAATCAGCCTGTGTGAACTACAGCATCAAGGCTACTATAAAATCCCACTGAGGACACTTTTAGGGTGTGGTGGGAGTAGTTAATATGGATCATGAGAAGACACAGGCAGGAATATGGATTCATCAGGAGTAATAGCTTTCACACATGATTAGTCAGGATAAAAGAAATGGCAATACAGGGCTGACCAGTCTACATTATTGGGCTATTACTTCTTGCATCAGTGGAAAGTCCTGCCTTACTATTTTTTTTTCCCACATTAAATCCTATTATCACCATTATGGTTCCAGCACTGCTGCGTTTCAACAGCGCTTCATCCCTTCTTCATGCACACTTATTACAAATACTACAGTCTCAGGGAAACAGCTTTGAAATCACTGTTGCTGCAAGTGCATCTACCTTCAATTCTGTCATCACTTTGTGGACCATGACAATTGCAGTCCATAGTATTTTTATAAAAGCAGTGAAAACCTACAAATGTTAACCTTTTGCTTGGTTTATTGTTTTTAAAACAATAATATGCTCTCATGTTCTTCCATCCTCTCATCTACCTTCAAAGGGACATCTCATTAATGACACCAATTCCATGATGGGTGAGGGATGCTTAGAATTACTGTTGTAGTTAGAGGCTGGCAGCTTCACTGGGGATAGACTTCATTCCTTGGTGTGCCTGCAAATCCATGCTAATGTTCCTCCCTGACTTCCCAGGGCACTGGTTGAAGAGCAAAGGCAGCCTGTGGTGGGGATGTCCTTCAGCTTACAGGAGTCACCTACGCCATCCCTGCTCCACAGGCTGCAGAGGAGTTCATGAAGCAGTTCCTAAACCATCTGCAGCCTGTCATTTGAAAATGTATCTTCACAGGTCCCAAAATGAGGCAGAAATACTAATCTTCTCATGTTTCCTGACACTTACTGTGCCTTTTCTTGAGTCAGAGCCCAGAGACGTGCTATGACACTTAATCTTTAGGCTGCTCAGATGTAACACAAAGTAACAAAGTAATTTCCAAAATTAAGTTTTCTGACACTGATATAGTGCTGACAACATTCAGATAAGTAATATTTACTTTTCTCCAAGGAAAATTATGAGAATATTAAACATAGTTATTTGCTTAACTGGTTCAATATTATTATTTATTTCTTACATACAGCTCTATTTTAACTTGACTAGGTTTGCCTTCTTCTCAGTACTCTAGAAGAAGAGGAGCAAGGACATGACACCCCAACATAACAAAGCAGACACCCTTCTCTCTGCATTGCACTGTTGGCTTCAGCATCCCATTCTCAGCCCTGAGCTGGCATTAGATATTATAAGAGCAGTTGCTGCAACCCAGGCTTGGGGAGCAGGCTAAGCAGCTACAGCTAAGAAATGTTACAGTGCTCCTGTCTTTGTGAGGGTCATCTGGCTCCTGTCTGTGGTCTGAACTGCTCGATAGAAGTGTTCAGATACACACACACAGTGGGATAAAATGCCCTCAGGAAAAGCTCATACTCGCACCTGGACTTGCAAAGATACGCATAAAAAATGCAGAAATGTACACATGGGCACGTGGAAAACTCAACAGTTCTATGGAATTTGCCCATACCTTATGCTCCTTGAAGCTTGAGTATCGATTTCATCATTCCTTCCTTGCTACTCACTGCTGCCACCACGTGTTACCCACAATTTTGGAGTTTTTTTCTGAAATAATAATGCCTCTTGAAATAGAAACGTGTTCTGCTGTAGGTGAGAAGGACCTGGAATTTGGCAGTACTCAAGAGAAAAAATGTGAAATGGGCAAGCCATTCCTTGGCAGACTGGGCATTGCTGGATACAGTATAACAAGCTTCAGAAGAGCCCCCTATAAGCAAAACTTCAAATTCTGAATTGAGGATTCATGCTATTTATTGTCAGTACAGTTTATGGATGTGTGTTAGGATGCGCCAGGCTAGTGCTAGTAAGTTCAAGTTCCTACACTGACAGTTTCTCTCTCTCTCTCTCCCCCATGCCTTCCTCTTGCACTTGGATCTCTTGTCATGCTTTTTGAGGATGAAAAATGCATTAATAATGAACAAAAGTGGAATGCAGTCAGGAAAGCACTTTCTTCCTAATTCCCATGATGTGGTAGTGTGCCTGTTCCCTTGGGAATGAAAGGCAATCTTCCAGTTTGGGCTTAATGATAATAATTGTGGATATTTTTACTGTTGGTACAAATGACTAAATAAATCATTATTAACATTTGCTGTGTCTCCATCATACAAAATATGGGTAAGTTTTACCCATGTCATTACATACTACTAAAAATGAGTGCAGCTCAGAGCTAATAGGACAGCAAATTTCTACAAGCTGAACTTCCCCCAGTGTGGCTTGGTTCTCAGCTAAATTTATTTCATCTTAAATAACTGGTGAAGGATGACATTTAAGTGACAATCTGTTGATGGCTAATCACAAGCCTACAGTGTATCATTTCAATGGAATGTCTCGATGTGCAAGTTAAGGTTACTGTAACAATTTGCTGGTTTATGGTCTTGTTGAGGGAAACAGAGCATATGCAAGGTTTAGCTGTTCCCTCTTCCCTCTGTCTGGCAAGGTCTGAAAGCACATGCCTAGGTATAGATGCAGCGTTACCAGTTCTCACATTGGTTAATGTGTTACCAGCACATACTCCCGGGCCAAGGAGTGATTTCAGAATATCAGTTTGCATTTAAAACATAGATTCAAGCTTGGTTTCCGGATTTTGTGACTGAAAGATAATAGATGGTTTATCCTAGCTCCAAGCCAGGAATGATACTGAAGATGAAGATGTGACAGTGTAGCCACTCATGTTTCTGAGAGACTGTTTAGGCACATGAAAGTTTGTCTCAAGTCAGTGGTCCTCTACAGAGGTGTCCTTGCAGCTGTTTGTCACACCTTGCTGGATCAGCAGGCTGGGGAAGGACGGGGAGTAACACTCGGTCAGGACTGAGAAGGAGAGGAAATGGGAGAAGACACCGATAGGAAGGTCTGATGTTACTGTTGACAAATTGTAGCCTATTTAGGATTTACTTCTGCTTTTGCACATCCTTTAATTCCAGCGCCTATAAGGAGGTTTTTGAGGAAACAGAACCAGGGTTTTCATGGTGGTGCATGGCAAGGACATGTGAGAAAAGATATGTAGCTTGAAAGAGGAGATGCTTTGACTGGATATAAAGAAACATGATGAGGCAAATTGAGCATGGGAAAGCATTGCCCAGAGAAGGTGTACAGTCTGTGTCCTTGGAGGTTTAAAGAACCCAACTGTTTAGAGCCCTGAGGACAGGAGCCCTGAAGAGGTGCCTTTCCACTTGGATTACCTCATAAGCCAGTAGATGTAATCTCTTTGGATTTCAGCAAAGTTTTTGAAACTGTCTCTCACAGTATCCTTCTGGACAAAATGTCCAGCACACAGCTGGGTAACAGTGTTATGCAATGGGTGAGCAACTGGCTCATGGGTCAGGCACAAAGAGTTATAGGGAATTTGGTGACATCAGACTGGTGTCCTGTCCCTAGGGGGGTTCCCCAGGGCTCCATCCTTGTCCTGGGGTGACTTTATGATGCTTGTATCCTCAATCATCTGTTCTGTTTATGCTGGATATTAAGTTCTACATCTTTGAGACTGGTTCTGAGAGAGAAGTGTAGGGGAGAAAACCCAGAAACTGTTTTCAGAAACTGCACTTGCTCCCCTGCATTCTCTCTCACGGACTGTGAGAGAGCTGTTGTCTGCAGCATGGACAGGGTGAGAGAGCTCTCCTTTGCTTTTAGTTGGTGTTTTTTAGCTAGCTGAGGCAGAGAAGTTCCCTGGACTGTGTTTTTTCTTTTTCTTGGAACTGATCAGCCCTGCTCTGGACTGAAAACCCAGAAAAACACCAGAAGCTCACACCTGTGGCCACTGGGGCCCAGGACACGGCATCTTCCAGTGCTGGAGGGACTGATAAGAGACTGAGCAAGCCAAGCTACACCCCATGAAAAGGACTTTCTAAATTTGCCACCTCTTCAGAACAGTGAGAGGTTTTATTGTTTAAAATTATTCACTTTTTATGCTTGTGAATAGACACTCTTTTTTTTTACTTGTTAAATAGACAGGTTTTTCTACTTTTCTCCAAGGAAATCTTTTCCCAAACCAGTTGGGGGAGGGGCCACTTGAATCTGCTTTCTAGAGGAACTCCTTTGGAAGTTTTCTCCCAAATTTGCCCTAAACCAGGACCATCCTCCACCCACTTCTCTTCAACATCTTCATTAATGACTTGGACACAGGACCCAAAGTTTGCCAATGACACTAAATTGGGAGAAGGTGTAGACTGCCTCGAAGGCAGAGAGGCTTTGCAGAGAGACCTTGACAAATTAGAGAGGTGGGAAATCACCAGTCAAATGAAGTTCAGCAAGGGAAAGTGTGGGATTTGGCACCTGGGACAGGACAATCCTGGCTGTGTGTTTAAGGAAGGGAACAAGAGGCCAGAGAGCACTGTGGAAAGGCACCTGTGGGTCATGATCCATGGCAAGTTGAATCTGAGTCAGAAGTGCCCCGGTAGCCAGGAGGGCCACCCGTGTCCTGGGGTGCATCAGGCACAGCATCACAGCCAGGCAAGGGAGGGGATTGTCCTGCTCTGCTCTGCTCTGTACTGGGGTGGCCTCACCTCGAGTGCTGGGGACAATTTTGGGTGCCACAGCATAAAAAAGACATTAAACTATTAGAAAGCGTCCAAAAGAGGGCCACGAGGACGGTGAATCGTAAAATCATGGAATATGCAGATTTGGAAGGGACCCATCAGGATCAGTGAGTGGGGAGGCCTTATGAGGTCACTTGGTCTGTTTGGCCTGGAGAAGAAGACTGAGGGGAGACCTCATTGTGGTCTTCAGCATCCTCATAATGGGAAGAGGAGGGGCAGACATTGATCTCTTCACTCTCATGAAAAGTGACAGGACTTGAGGAAATGGTCTGAAGTTGTGTCAGGGGAGGTTTAGGTTGGATACCAGGTAAAGGTTCTTCACCCAGAGGGTGTTTGGGCACTGGAACAGCTCCCCAGGGAAGTGGTCACAGCACTAAGCTGGACAGAGTTCAAGAAGCATTTGGACAGCACTCTCGGGCACATGGTGTGATTCTTGGGGTGTCCTGTGCAGGGCCAGGAGTTGGACTCAGTGATCCTGATGGGTCTCTTCCAACACAGCATATTCTGTGATTCTGTGATTCTATGGTGCTGTGATGCTATGGACTTAAATGACAGCAAGGGCAGACTCCAGCAGTGTTGAAAAGTAACCGTCATGCACTGAACATTAAACTCTGTATTTTAATCATCAAGACAGATTGAAGTAATTAATCTGTTTTCAATTATCAGTTTTCAAAGAAACATTAAAAAATATGGAATTCCTGTTTATTCTCTGTGGCAGGAACACCTTTATTGTTGGGAGAAGAGAACAGAAAGAAACTCTGAACTGATTTAGTATCCATGTAATGCTGCTGTAGGCATCACCTCTGTGATCACCCTCTGTCCTACTGAGATGTTTTTGAAAATACAGAAAGTACAGGATCACTTTTGTAATAGGACCTACATCCCTCAGATGGAATGAAATTATCTTGAGCCCCAATGCTTTCCACTGCCAACCCTCCTCAACGTGGCACATGTGCCCCAGTTTTGGGACCCATGAAAGAACCTTACACTCTGTCTCAGACTGTCCTTGATATTATGAAATTAGTGTTCCATTTTCTTCTCTTCTTGCTTCTGTTTTCACCTCACCATGAAGTGCTTTGTTACAACATACTTTCCTTTTGTTTACTGCCCAACTACTGGCCTATGATAAGGCAAGAAGAGAAGGGTGTGTAAATACCAGGAGTGTCCTGTCATTAAAAAAAATGAGATTGTATTGGATTTCACTTTCTAGACCAGAGATGATAAATCACTACTTCTAAGTGATGGAGCCATGACATTTTCTACTTGAGGGACAAGACAGAGAAGACTTAGGTCCTCAGTTTTTGCTGTTGTCTCTGACTCCTGGTTAAGGTCATGTCATTACAATGATGTTATGATGACATATATTCTTTTTTGTTTGGCAGAGGATTATGGCTTCAAAAATTTACTTCAAAGGTGATGTGGATGTTCTGAGTGCTCTATAATCTTGAAATAAACAGTGTTGCCTTGTTTGAGCTGTCACTACAGTATTTGACATGAAACAGAAAAGAAAAAGAAAAGTGTGTATTTTGGAGGATGTGAAGGGATTTGAATCAGTTTAGGAGGATAATGTTTCTTTAATGGGGTAATCCATATGAGACTTTCCTACCAAGTACAAAAGGATCCACATCAGCCACCTCTAGGCCAAGTCTAAAAAATATTGCAAATGATTTAGGCAGTCATTAAATATGACCTTTTTTCTTGGCAGCAGCACAAGGAAAGCAAGAAACAATTAAGCAAGAGACTGTTGAAAGCACTGCTGACCAATTTCAACACTGAGTTTGTTTTCTGCTGTGAGATGTTTTTGCCTCTTGTAGTTTCATTTTCCCATGTTGGAAGAAAGACAAAGATGTCATTTTAGTGTCTGCAAATCTAGTTATGTTGATTAGCAGTATACATTTTGAATTGGCATCAGTTTTTTTTCATGCATAGTGCAGTATCCAGCATTACTGTTTACATTTTTATGTTTCTAGGTTATGAATTTTTTAGTAATTCTCTGGAATCTGCAAAGTAAGCTATAGTGTATTGCTGAGTTCTGGAAAAAAAAAAAAAAAAGCTGTACTGGGCCAAATGCTCCTTCAAGGCATAAGAAATTATTAAGAAAAGTATTTTGGTACTTTGCCCTTTCATCTCACTGAGCTGAACCAAAACAGTCAAATTGCTCAAAGAATGGCATTGGACATCTGCCCTGACCACTGACAGGTGTTAAAGAGACTTTCCAAAATGCCTAAATATTTAGCTACCAAGCTTCTCTTGATTCTCATGAAATTAGGCAGCTCAGCACTTGGAAGTATCCCACTAGGTTAACATTTCTAAGAAGTTGCAGGAAGATTCAGAATCTTTTAACATAAGAACCCAAATGCATTTTAGTTTTAGACATCTACTAAAAAAATTGTCTGCTTTGCTCTTACACTAAACTCTTGCAGTAGGATGTAATACATAAAAACCAACCTAAGGAATTCTTTGATTGATTCTAAGAGAATACACATGGGAAACCTCTCTTAAGCAAGTATATAACAGGCTAGTTTACCTTAAATATCTTATTTCTCATCTCAGTTTTTGTGAATGAAATAAAATAATTTTTGACATTAGAAAAATTATAAATTTGAATAGGTTTTGAGTCTTCAGATCTGTTTCAGCAGATCTTCACTGGGATATTACCCTTGGAGGATGATTGCACTATCTACCCTCATGAAAGGAGAGAAAACAAAAATTTACAATCATCAGAAGCTCCAGGAATTCAAGTACTGAAGTAACAACATATTCTTTCTGTGCAAATGGTAAAAACTGGACAGCAAGGGGTAGGTTCCACTGCAGAGTCAATCAAAAATACAGGTGTTTTGCATATAATCATTTCTATTTCATCATTTACATTGTTTACATATCACAAGAATTGCCATCAATTAAATAACGTGCATCATTTCTAATGAAAATATCTCACGAATTTAATACAAAAGTCAAACTTACTCTTGTGTGGTGGGAGAACAGGCTGAGGAGAGGATGGATCTGGTGGATGAGAGCAACATATAACCCTCTGTTATCAGACACTGTGCTTTATAAGCACAGGTTAAAAGAAAAGGAATTATCTTCTCAGGCAAGGACAAGAATTAGAGGGGGAATGTGATGCCTCTTGAAATATGTAAGTGGCTGGAGAAGTGGAATGAAGTACTATTTATCAGAATATTCCCTGTGGAGAGGATGAGACTGAAAGGCTTCAAATGCAACAAGAAGGACTTAGGTTACCTGTTAGGGGAAAAAGAGTTTAACTGTAAAGGCGAAGTGGAGCCAGGAGGAGGAGGCCTGGAGGGGCTGTGCACTTATCACCAGAAAGTGACCTTAATAACATCTGCTCGATGTGGAAAAGGTCTGGCTGGCTCTGCCACAAGGCAAAAGGATGAACTAGATGAGCTCTTGGACTCCTTTCCAGTCTTCATTGCTGTGATTCTGAGATTTATCATATTGGAAAGCTTTTCTATGCTTACATTGTCCAGCAGCAGTAATTCCCCTACCAAACCACATTATTTGTGGGACACGTAAGCATATGAGAATAGAAGTTTTCTGAGGACTGGAACACTGCATCCATCATTTTATATCATTTGTTTCTTAGTTATAAAACAGTGGTGGGGTCTAGCTCAAGAAATTTGGGAGTTATCAAGAACCCTATTATTAGGAACCATGTTTCATTTCAGTGTCTCAAAGGTTAGAGGGTTAGAGGCTAGATGTCCAGCAGTAGTTTCATTTCTGCAGCCTAAACAGTCACTTAGAGGCTTGCTTATGCCAAAAAAAAAGAAGTTTATTACACTAAGAGAGCTATTTTTTACCAATCTTTAAATAATGTATGAACTTCCTTCTATTATTTCATAATGTGTACCCTTCAATAACATGCTGTTATGCTAGTCACATCATGAAATTAAACTGATTGGAAACAAATTAAGTACCAGATATAGTTTAATTGTCCATGTAAGTAAAATAAGAATGGTAAGCAAATATCTTTAATAGTAATAAAAAGGTCTAATACTGACATTGCATCATAATGAAGTAAATTTTTAGCATAGATGATAATTTGCTTAAAGAAGAAGCAATTTAACATTGACAGTAAATACAGCTTTTAAGCCATGCAGAGGAGATGGGAGTATGAAATCATGTTTCCAGATACCTATGTTATTGTAGAAAATAATTCCTTATGTGCAAGAAAATATTTCCCCTGCATTAAACCAGTGGCATGCAAAAGGGAATGCCTGCATATGGACATACTGATCTGGTGCTTTCTTTGGTCTCTCAGATACAGGAAAACAAGAACCTCAGATGAAACCTAGGAAGAGCTGCTCTACATGTTGCTGATCCCTGAACTCCAAGAACAATCTACTTCATCTGAATTCTCATCTTCATGTATTTTCCTTGAAGAGAAGTACTCTGCCACTCTTGATGGGAGTTCAGTTTCTTATGCCTCCACCTCCATGAATGTATGCCAGTTTAAATATCAAAACTGCTGTGTGCATTTCCATATAATTGAAAATAAAGATCTCTCATCTTCCTTCCTACAGAGCACTTTAAATGCCACACCCCAGCCTGTAATTTATTGACAGAAAGAAAGGCTACTGCCATAGTTTATCAGCCTTCCTCTGCTCCCAGGGAAGGCTGAGGATGCAATGCAGCCACCTGAGCAGCCCCTTGCTGTCACTGCATGCAATCCTTGCAGAGATCAGGCACTCAGGTGGTGCTCAGGCATCAGTGCACAAAGAGCTCCTCTCAATGCTCCCAAAAACTTGCCCCCATACTCTCCTGCCTGCAGATACCTTCCTGGGTTATCCTTTTCAAAAGGTCTGGCCCTCTGCTTCCATTCTGTCTCTCGTAATGAACTGTATTTGGATAATGGCTGCCCCTCCCTCCTCCTAACTACCCAGGCAGTGGAGTCATTATATCCTGTCTTCCTGCATTTTTTTATTTCTACACCTCATCAACACTCATTTTTTGTAAGTGGTTGGTCTTTGCAGATTGGACTTCCCTCAGCATGTTGAAAGAGCTTTCCAGCCTTGTGGAAGAGACCAGCTTGGAACATAAAAATATCAGATAAAATGCATTATGAAGCCCATTAAACTCCCATCATGGGTTGTCCTTTATCATTAACAAAAAAGCTACAGCATCTCTTGTTTATGATCACACCCTCCTCTTGAAAGTCTCTCTGAAAGTATTTAATGTCTTTACATCTCATCTCTCAATTTTTTTTACTTTATTCACCAGCTCCTCGTTTCTGTTATACATTGTAGCACAAGAAAAAGGTCCCCATCACAATTTCCCAAAGAAAGAGTGTAAGAATAGAAGTTAGAGGTCAAAGTCATTCACTAATAGCTGTATAGTTGAGTAAGCAGGGTTTATTCATTTACTAACCAGCATTTTTAGATTCTTCGGTTAATGACAGTCCATCAGGTTCTGTGGCTCAGCAAAAGCTGTAATAAGAAACAAAATCTAGCTGAGACCATTTATATTATTCTACAGTGTGTGAGTTTAATGTCCTGTACTTTGAAAAAACTCTCATTTCATTTCTATAGAACTTTCATAGTGTGAAACATCATATTCACTGGTTAAATCAGTAATTATGTTCTTGTAGTTTGAAGAATCACCCACTTCTCAGAAAAAAAAACCCCATCAAATCAAAGCTATAATAATGAATAAGGAAGGATAATTCAAGCTATGCTTTTTTGTTTCTTACTGTTCTGGCATCCTTCCTTCTATGCTTTTCTGTTCAGCTTAAATGATTTGACTTCCTGAGCCAATTCTTTAGACAAACCAGTGCTCTAATTTTAGGTTTATCAGATGGCTCACAAGACATTTTCTCTGTGTGATTCTGCAGTGTCCATTTCCATACAGTCATTACTGTGTTGGGGGTCAGAAGAAGAAAGAACATTTAGACTCTATTTCTAATTCATCCTGTATATATTTGCAGGGAATTCAGTTCCAAGAAAGCTCTAAATAATAAAATGCATGGCCTCACAACATGCTGCAAAGTGCTCATTATCTGAATACACTCTGACTGCTTTTGCAAACAGATGCTCCAAATACTGTTCTTAATTAAATATCAAGGGTTGGATTCAAATGTTGGTCCATGCCAGCAGAAGATAGCACAAATCCTGGCACTGGGCCCCAATCCAAAAAAGGATGGTTGTGAATGCCTGAAACGTTGCAGGCTTCCCTCTCTTGTGGGCAGACTTGCCAGACACCAAGATATAATGCAAAGAGTCTGGATTTTGGGGTGTTTCTCAGGTGCCAGGGTGGGAGTGCAGTCCAGATGGCTGCTTGACAGCAGACTTGTGTATGGATTGGGCATGATGGTCTCCAATCAGGCTGGGGAGAGCTGCTTCCTCATATCATCAACAACCACCACTACAAATTCCTTGAATCTTTGAGGAAGATACAGGAGTCAAAGTCAAGTCAGGAGTTGAAGGAAGAACTATGAGCTGAGATTTCACTTATACAATTCCTCCTTTTTTCTTACCACCTGATGGGACTTTTTTCTGCTTAGAAATGGCTGGGCAATAGTTTTTAGATAGTGATGGAGATTGTAAAAGATTTATTTTCAGAGTGTGGAGTGACTCTTAATACTCAGGGTTTTGGTGTTTTGTTTTGACAAGAAGAAGAGATAAAACACTTGGAAGAGAGGCAAAGAAGAGGAAAATGCAGGTAGCAAAGGGATCTTTTCTTTGAGCTGATGACTTGAGCCACATCAACATGGCATGGTGTAACCTGTCAAAAGAAGACTAACTAACCTTGGAGAGCACCATGGCTGTACAGCCTTCCTGATCTGCTATCAGAGATTTCAAACATTTCCAGAGACAGTATTTCACATTTTCAAAGATCTAGCATTTACCTGCAGAGAAAGACTGAAGCAAAGCAAAGGCATAGCACAGTCAGATCAGCCATTGCATAATATATACTATATATATACACTGAAGCAAAGTTTTGGTGGTTTTTGGGGTTTTTTTTTAAGATAATTTCTTCTCATGGGTTCACAGCTCTTTTGGAAAAACAATTAATCTTGGACAGCAAGGCTAAGCATTTTCCTTAAGAGGCACAAAAAAAATGAAGAGGACAGGAAAGGAGCAGAAGAAGAGGCAGAAACATGATGGGTTGCCAGCTGGGTTCCTTTTTGGTCCCCTTCTTTAATAACTGGTGAAGTTATTTCTTTGGCTTAATAGGGTACCCTGGGCTCAAAGTCGTGGGTATCCTGAGGCAAAGGAGCTCATAGAGCTGGAAAGCTTTCCCAGCTGCTTGTTCTCCCAGCCTTTGTGTCAGGCTATCAACCTCCTCAAAGCTCTATTACCTACTTTCCAACACAGAAATTTTAGTCAATTGATTAATATCCAGTGGTTTGTGGTTTTTTTTTAAATTTAAAAAATAGTGTTACCACCATGCTTTGATGTATGAGGTAGGGTTTTATTTGTTTTTAACTTTGCTGTCTTTTATACACAAGTTTGCAGAGCAAACTGATTCAAACTTTTCTATGCTTTATAGGTCTATATACCCTCACCCACAACTGAGGCATCTCAGTCTACCATCTGTCTTTCCTCAGTACACACAGACATAATTTTTAGGGCAAGAAGACCTGGGTGGTGGTCTTCTTCCTTCACCACTTTTACAGGAAAACTGCCAGAAGAAGCCAGCCTGAGACTCCAGCTGATGAGAAAAACCAAAGCTTTATGGATTCTTGGAAAACGTTTTACTTTTGTATCACTCTCTCTCTGCTGTGTGCTGCCTCTGTAATGGTTGCTTTACCTCTTTATCACTCATTTGTTGATTTGTTCTTTTCCTTTTTTTCACCTTTCCTACTTAGTCATCCTTATTTCACAATTTGCTTTCTGTTTATCTGATTTCCTTCTAATTCAGCCCTTCAGAAAAGATGGGAAGAACACCTGTGAAGCAAACATCGGAATTTTTGCCATCATTCCAGTGAACCTCATTGCTTATGCTTTTTACCTCTTTCCTTACCCCATTTATATCTGATCTACCTCTTTTTCAGGCTGTGTAGTACAGACATTGCCTACAACTTTTTGTTTGTACAAGGGTGCCTCATTCATATTTTGTTCCTACCCAGCATTGAAATAACTTGCTAATGTTTAACATTGATGCATAGAGGCAAACTAAGCAGGGCCAGCACTGTAGGACTTCATAACATCCTAAAGAATAAGCACTTGTATTCTAATCCCAGTTTTACTTTATTATATCTTAGTTTGAGGCACTGGGAAAAATCTTCAGGGACTGCATCTTATCAATCTGTTTGCTTCCATGCTTAAGTGAGGTCTAAGGCTTATGACCCTCATGAAAAAAATGCCCCTTTTTGGGTGAGAATCAGATGCTTAGCACAGCAGCAGCAATAAAACTCAGCAAACTGGAATGCACACTCAGGTATTCCTGTAAAACTTGCATCTCTCTTGTCTCCTTGAATGGGAATGGTCACAAAAAATCTTGCAGGCAGTTCTCTGCCTTTTCCTCAACAGATCTGTTGTGTGGAAATCCCTGAAGACAGTGAAAGGCACAGTGCTTTTCCCCACATCTCACTGGCATTTTTAAGCATTGTCCCAGGCTTTTTACCATGCCCATCTGTTCTACTCTATGCCACTTCTCTGCAATATAAGAGAACTAGAGGGCTTCTTTGGAGAGGAAAAGCAGAGTACAGTAAGTTATCTTCTTACTGTACCCTCTCAATATCTTTCTCTGGGTGCAGCTGACTACTTGGCAACCCAGTGGGGTTTCACCTTTGGTGTGTATCCAGCAGGATACACACTGTCCATTAATAACTCCTGATCAGCAAACCCTGATAGTGAGTCAGGAATGGAAGTGACCCATGCTTGGAAGGGTTTTGGCATCAAAGATACAAACACATGTAGACCTGGCAGATGCTGTGGAGGTGAGAGCTCCAGGAGAGGTTGGGGGCAGTGCTGTCAGTGCATGGTACTGCTGCAGGTGGGCTTGGACCCCCAGACTGAAAGGGCCTCTGAGGTCTGAGATAGTCCAGCAGTTAGTGGCTTGTATGTCCTCATCAGGGTGCAAATGCTGAGGAAAGCACTGTAAGAGAGGGGAAAAAGCATGAAGACTCCAACATGTGATTATGCAAAATGCAAGGTGTGGCTGGATGTGTGTGCTTTCTCATTAAGATAACTTTCACATGATTACAAGAAGCCAACAAGAGATAAATCTGTCATCATGCAATCGATTTGTCATGTTTTCCTGTTTTGGTTTTGTGTGTGTCTACCGGCAAGAAAATCAAGTGAGGAACAGGGAGCATATAAAACATTATCTATAAAAACTGGCTGTATGCCCTCTAACAATATTCCCTTTTAACATTAAAAAAAGGGAGAATTTAGTGTTTACAGGCAGCTTATTTCCACCACAGCCAGGTAAGAAATCACATTCCTGCCACGCATTACAGGACTATTCCAGTCACAAAACTCTTTTACATGTCCAGCTTCATGGTGGCTTCCCAGGAATAAATTGCATTCCCAGAAGGTCAATAAAGAGTTTTCATTGTGTCAGAATCACGAGTCCACTCAGTGAGCAAGCAAAACAAAGATATTCAGTGCAAGCTGCTTTGAAGGGTCAACAATATAATGGTGAATTTTAAAACTGTGAGGAGTAGTTGTACTCACTGTTACAAAGAAAATTGTTGCTTTGTATATCAGTTACTTCTGACTGTACTTTCTCTTTTCCCACAATTACTGTGCATGTCTGGCAGAGTGCAAGTAATTGCCTTTGTGCATATGAAAAAGGAAATTAACAATTTTTTTATTTCTATGCAGAAATGAAGGAAAATATTTATTTTATCAGTTTGGAGTTATGAGAACAAACAACATGACTGGCAGAAAGTTTTTAAAGAATTGTGATTTTTGTGCATCAAGGAGGTAAAGCAATCACAGAATCTGAGCATAGAGGAAGCAATGTAGGAACTTTGGAAGGACTGAGCCCTTTTGATTCAACCTTGCAATGCCTGTCCAGAAATGTTGAAACCCTGCTAAACAGACTCCTATTTATCTGCAAAAATACATTATACAAGTGAGGGTGACAGTACTGAGACAGTATTGCAGTGTTAAGCAGTATTTTCTGCAAGTCTTTTTGTATCAGAAAAGTAAGATGGGATTCATTTAGTGTGCCTCTTTCCCCAGATATATATGGTGCCATTCCATTGATTTTTTACAGTATAACATACAGGAGACCAAATCCCAGTGAGGTAGTTTCAGAAATTTATTACTTATGGCAACATCCATGGTATATTGTAGCAATTAGCAGTGTGTAAGAATAGAATCTCTCTCCTCCAGAGCACCGTGGTCATGACAATGCATCAACTATATGAGGACATTCCACACTTTTATAGGCACAATTAAAAGGATTGAGTGAGTTTGCTGAATATATTCTCCATGTGGGGCAATGCTTAATAGTAATCATTGTAAAATGAAAGTAGTATGCAAGTTATCTTGTGTGACCTGATTAGTCAGAAAAAATGTTTCCACTCTTTGGAATGAGATTGTTATCAGTTTCAATAAAAACAAGCAAGACTACACTTGATGTGAACTTTGTGCTTCTAGTGTAGTCAAATCTGTACACAAAATATTTGAGAGACAAACTGTGAGTAACTGAAATGGAGGTAAAGCAGACAGCTTCACAACTTGATGGCAACAGCAATGAAAGCAGGAGATAACTCATTTTGGGAGACCCACTGGTAAAATTGCTTCTCCAAGAAGCAAGAAGTCCTGATTTTATCTGTACCCTAAAGGAGGGTACAAATCCTTTGTCCCCTCTCTAAACAGGTCTCTGTAAGGTATACAACAAGTTGTTCTATCAGGAATTTGTTAGACTCAAATATGCTTGACCTTCTGACTGTTCACCACACATTGGTGCTACCCTGCCAACCTCTGATCTCAGCTTGTGCTTTAATTGGAATAATTCATACAGGACAGTTGCCAGAAGCTGGAACCTACCTCCTGCTGAGGTGGTGGTGGGCTCCCTCCCCCATCTCTCTCCCTGCACCTGGAGGCCCCACACTTCTCCTCACACCTGACCGTGTTTCCTCCCATTTCCCTATTCTCTAATTCCAGAGAAATACTTATTTCTGGGAAAAGAAGGGCTGTTCAAGGGCTGTTTCTTCCTCTTGTGTGGGGAACCGGGTGATAACAACCATAGTAAAGCACTTATTCTGACTCCTCACATCTGCCTCTTTGCTTTTTGTTTGAGGACCTTCTGCTGAGCTTCTAAGGAAATACTTCATAATGAACTTGGTTCCTTCTAGGACTAAATATCTTTCCCAAAACTGGTACACATTATTTTGATGCTGTGTCTCTGATTCTCAAATACGAATGCAGAGGTCTCTGGATCCAGGATCTGGCTGCCTTATCCCCTTCCTTCTTTCTCAGTCACTCCTGATCCATGGTGTTCAAGTACCTTCTCGTCTCAAAGGCTTTATCTAACATTAGTTTTTTTCTCAGTTTCAAACTTTTCATCCTGTACTGATGGTTTTCCACTCAGTCTGTTCTCCTGTCACCTCCACATATTTTTGGGACAGTCTCCCAACCATAGTAGTCCAAACACAGATATCTGGGATATTGGGTGTCACCTACATCACTATAACCAAGACCTTCCTTGTCCTTGATGCAAGGCAGTTCTTTATCACATCAATGAGTGCTTCCAGACCACTTTACTTTGCTGCCATTTTATTCCTTGGTGTCTCCACTCTTACAAATCCCTGCCATGACCTCTGTTGCTCTATCTGCAGGCTAGACAGACAACATCACAGCTTCTCTGCTGTATTTCCTCCTGCTACTTCTGTAACATCACTTATGTCTCCACATATTTTTCTTTGAGAAGGCCAGATGCAATACCATTATCTAGAACTCTTCCTTGCAAGCAGCAATGTATTATTTGAGTGCAATGGCCTCTGATATTTTAATGTTTTGGTAAACCAACAGCTCAACAGTTTCAAGAAAGCAAATCGAGTTCCACCATCACAAATTCATTTTACACAGGATCCCTTTTCTGCAGATTGCCACATCTCTCATGCTGTCAGGATAGTGAGTCCCAAGATGTCACATTGTGCCTCTCTGTTTTCCCACCCTTGTCAATCTTTATCTTTTATCTCCCAAGTTCTCCTTCCTGACCGGCCTTTAACTACTGCCTTACAATTTTTGGCATCTGGCTGCTGGCAGGTGTTCATAGACCACTGCTTTCCTGAGCCCAAGTCCCACATTCACGTACTTTTTACTTTTAACCAAATCCTGATCATTTGCTGCTTGAAGGTGACACTGGGGTCATATGGCCACCTTTCAAGGATTCAGGTCTCTAGTGCAGTCCCTTCTGGTCCTCTTGTCAATGTTAATAAACTGCTAAAGGAAGAGTCCCTTTTAAGGTATAACTGAATTAAAAACATGCTTTCACAGGCATGTGTCACAAAGAAAACTAAATTCTCTATCACATGACAACAGGACACTAATGTTTGTTCACTAAATACACAGGGAATTGAATAAATGCAGAAAATAAATGCAGCCCTCAAGAGCTAGTCTTTGAAAAGGCATTGTCCATCAGTCAGGAAATCCTTCTGCAGCACATTGCTGCGTTTTTATATGGTTTACATTACTGCCAAAAGTCAGAAAGGAGAAGCTGAGCCAGCTGGATCACCTTAGAGTATTTTAATTTTCTGTGTTCTAAGGCTGTATTTACAAGCATTAAATACTTCCAGGAAGTTCTTGGATGTGCTAAGACAGCAAAGATGAAATTTCAAAGGTGTCTCTAATTTAAAAGCTGAAACGACAGAGCTGTTGATTACACATCAATAGCAACAAAATGGGAAGGACCAGAGAAGATTTTAAAAGAAAAACCTGTTAATTTTTGGTCATTGTAAGGTGGAAGGTCATGTGGGGTCATTCATTAGAAGAAGTTTCTCTAGTTTTCACTTTCTGTTTTCTGATCTTGAGATCTGAACATTTTGAGAGCTGCTGCTAGTTAAAAGCCCGAGCTGATACCAAATAAACCCTGGGAATTACACTGGGAATTTACAGACTTTGCAACTGCCCCTTGCGTGTTTATATGCCTGAGACAAATTCAGACAGAAATATTAGAAACCTATTTACTGAACAAGCAAAACTGTGGAGTTGAGCACCTCCTGTGTGCAAAGGAACATCTTGTTCATTGTTAACCGACTGAGGCCCGACGGTGCCGAGACATCCCTTTGTTGGGAGGATCTGAAGAGACAGTCTGTAAGTGCCTGACAGCCCAGCTTGCACAGCTTTGCCAGCTTAATTAACACATTTCTTCCTCTGGGGAGGAGGGAGCTTCTGAACTGATGGAAAGAGCCCCACACTGTTTGTAAAGTCACCCAAGTGCCACTAGCTCAGAGACTTTACCAGAGGGCTAGCTAGAAGCACAGGCTGCAGCTTTCCCTTTTTCCTCCAGCGAGTACCTTGGGGTGGAAAGCAAATCTGTTTCCTGACAAAGAATGACTCACTCAGGCTGCTTGGCTTCCCTTGCTAGGTCGGTGATTGGGCATTTGGCTGTGTCTTCCAGGGTACCTTTTGTATACAAAACACCTGATATACATCTGTGATGTGGCTTTGCTCTTGCACCGATGTGTGAGAGAGCAAACACAGCAGGCTCGGGTGACTCATGGGGTGTTGCTAGAGCTAACTAAAAGATCCAAGCTGGACAAATATGTTCAGGTCTCAAGTTCGTGTCTAAGTGTGACTGAGGCACAGCAGCTAAGGAGGGAAACTGGAACTCTGCATTCCCAACCTTGCCCAGAGCAGTGGCATGTGCCTGAGCTGTGCCTGAGCTCCTAGCAGAGGGCAGAGCAGCAGAGCCTGCTGGCCAGAGAGCCTGGTTAGCCCCCTCTGCCCCCATGGTGCATGTGAGCTCTCGTGCCAAGAGCCCCACAGTGCTGGGAAGGGAGCAAGCAACAGGTCTGGGGCTGCCCCACAAGCTGGAGAAAGGACTGCTGATGCTGCTTTCCTCAGTGCTGCTACATGGCTTTGCTGTCAACTGTGGTTCTTGAATGAAAGTAATTTTAAAGAATTTGGGTCAGTTTGTTTTTCTGCACAAAGGATGCAAGTGTTCAGTGCTTTACCTAGGGGTAATACAAATAATTCCTGTATCCCTCTGTGAGACGACTTGTTCTGAACAAACTTGCTTTATCACTTTGGTGTGCTCGAGGCTGTTGTTTTGTTTTTAATTGTTCTTATTTCAGCAGCACCTCAAAGACCCTACCAAAAGCAGGGCATCAACTTCCTAGCAATACAGAATGTAAAACAGTGGCCTCCCCAAACAGGTGGTGATCTCAGCATGTCTTGGAGGCTAAAGGGAGGATGCAATGGAGCAAAGGTGTGATGCAGCAAGGCTCTTCCTCACAGGCATCCATCAGTTTAATGGCCAAGTGGAGACTGGAGGTCTGGTTTCCTGGCACTGTGGCATGCCCCCACTTTTCCAGTCACCCCAATCATCACATCTCCACGTTTGGATTAGTGTGGAATTTGTCCTCTTGCCCACAGCAAACTGTGTGTCTGGGCAGGCTGCCTGAGTACTTCTTTTCTAAACACATCACATCAGCCCTTCTCACTGTCAGCATATCACCTCACAAACATTCATATAAGAGTTAGTCCAGCACAACCATCAAAGAGGAGCAGCAACTTAAAGCCAGGTCTGACTCCATAACTCTCCCCAGATAAACAAGCTCTGATTTATGACCCTTACAAATCCCAGGCTTGAGTGAATAAAATGAAAAAGATGACAGGTATAGGTTCAGAAGAATTTGGGATAAGTCTGCAGTGAAAATTTCCTTCTACAAAAAATGGTGGGAGAAAAGAGGAAATGTGTGGTACAGACAACAGCTATCACTAGCAACCTCTCTGCCAACCTCTTCTGCAAAGTTTCAACCACAAAGGAAAGAAGTGACAGACACTCAGAAAATACTCCTTATATTGTGATTTTTAAAGGAAGTGCTCAAAACACAGGGGTGAGGTACAACATGATAGGATACCCAAGGTTATATTAGGAAATTAAATACTTTAAGATGAGGAACCACCATGTGAACTAGCAACTGCATCTCAATCAGGACGATGTTATTTATCTATCACCAGAAGCACGCATGGTTGTTAGCAGACAAAAGAAAAAATAAAAACCCTCCAGCATGAGTTTGTTAATCATAATTAGGCATAATCAGATTGGAAGATACTTTGCCAATTATTTTCATTTTGTTGTGATATATGTTTTTGGAAAGGGCCAATTTACTAAAAGGGAAAGATTTTGCAGAGAGAGATTTACATAAATAAATTTCCTATGCAACTTTGCTGAAAGAAAACATTCATACAAGGAAATGCTTTAGACATTTCAAAATTAAAACATTTGCATGTGAAATTAACCTAAGCTTTGTGATGATTTCTCCTGTTGCAAATTTTAAGGATCTTTGTTTTTCACTCTGCTTTGTTGCACAACACATTCCATACACTGCTTATTGATAGCATTTTTTTTGACTGTGTGGTGCAATGAAGTATGAAACTGTATCAAGAATGGGGGTCAGGATAGTGCTGGGCATCAGAGACCCACTGAAAGTATCACACAGGCTTAGAAGCACAGAGAGGCTACAGACTGCATGGGCTGAGAGCGATCCAAGCAGAGCAGAAGCGAAAGAAACGTCATAGAATTTCTCCTGGAAAGGGGCCAAAGGAGCCTCAAGGGCAGGTGAATTGACAGGGCTTAGGGGGAGAGGGGCAGCAGGGGAGCACAGTATGATACAGAGCTATTGCTAAGGAAATGGCTGATCCAGGAAAGGATGTGCTATAAGGAAATGTCAGCATGAATATTTCATATGTTGACCCTTTTTGTAGTTTTAACATCTTAAAAGACAGTGACTGTAATTGACGTTAGACTCCAGGAAGAGAATGCAATTCCTGTCCCAGGAGATTGACATATATTACCCCAAAAATGCAGCTCCAGGCTATGTTCTGCAAGGTGACATGCACTGCTACATGTATTCACTGAAGGAGCATCATCATTATCTCCCTGAACCTTAATTTCCCCTAGAATATCACCCCTGTGCTTTTTTCTTTCTAGCTAATGTTGCAGTTTCATATACAAGGGCTCTTGTGGAACAGAAAGGTATAATAAAACTCAGTGGATGCAGGTTGAGACCAGACAAGTTCAGACTACAAATTAGCTGAGGCATTTTTGCTTATCACTGAAGGTAAGTAAACATTAACGAGGGCTGTAGTGGATTTTCCACAATTGGGAAGCTTAACATTATAATTGGTTGTTTTTCTAGCACCAAACACTGCTAATGATTTTTGCACAGGAATTAAGAGAGGGGCATTCTTTGGTCTGTGTTATGCACAAAACCAGACTGTCCCTTCTGGCCTAAGCTGTTGATTACTCTAAAGCAAACTCTCGTGCCCTCAATAAGAATAAATTTGTGAACTGAAAGCTAACTACAGATGCCTCAGGTTCTAGCAAAACCCTTTTATTGTGAAAGCTGCTTCGCTGGCTCTAGTGTGTATACAGCAGCATCCTGTGTATGGTATATGCACTGGAGCCCTTTAAATGATACACCCTCTGGTAGCTGCTGCAGCATCTAATGGACACATCTAGTGTGGGAGTGAAAACAGTGCGTGATGTGAAGGGGTTTATGCACTGACCCCAGTATTGCCTAGCATGGCTTCTTTTCCATGTCTTGACATCACAGTCCCTGCTGTCCTTACCCATGAAATCTTTCAAGCAGAGCTCCCATCTGCCTGTTCCCCAGGCTCCATGGAGGTGCCAGGACCTTGCATTTTTGGAGTGCAGGACTGGAGCTCTTGCTGCTCTCTGGGCTATCTGAGCTGTCTCACTGCTGGAGAAGCCTTTCAGTGAGGAACTGTTTCCAAGACAGTCCTTCTGCTCCGCAGCAACAGCATTTCACTACCAGACATATTCCCTGTGCCACCCCTATAGCACATAAGGAGTGCAGACAGGACCTAGCTGGCTGATTGACCCCATGGACACAAAGCCACCACGGGAGCCAAAGAGCTTTCATCAATCACCCTATTTGTCCAAGCAATCCAAATCATGTAATTCATAAGCCAAAGGCTTGGAAACTGAGCTCTGCATGCACTGAGAGCACAGACCTCTCTTTGAAGGGGCTGGGCAAGGAGCACCTTCTAGGTGACCTTGGAGAGGGGGGTTTGCCAGGCAATCTGTGCCATGAAGATGTGCCTTGCTGACCACGAGTGAGGTTATGTGCTCTTCTGACCCACGCAGCCACCCTGGGAGCTGTGAGTGCAGAACAGGAACAGAGCACTAAAGGACCTGCAGCCTACTCCTGGTGCTGAAAATTAGTACCTACTGAAGTGCTTTGCTGATCAAAGCCTTTGCACAAGAGACTTTCTCACCAAGCAGTACAACGCCATTGTCTTGTGACACTTCACACCAACCCCTACAGTTTCTCTCTGGGAGATGTAATAAGAAAGTCAATATGCATCAAGTAGAAGATGGAAGAATAAACCCCAAAATTGGCCTTTACTTTGCTTTAGTTTCATCAAAACATCTTTGCTGTCATCAAAGGGAACTCGTTTGTTCCAAGTCAATTTAAATATTAATATAGGCTAAAACACAGGATAAACCAAAACAAGGAAAACATTTTACAAATCTATAAACTAGACAGAACAAGCTGCCAACTGGGAATAATGCTAAATGGTCCCTTTAAACTACTCTGTGGAATGTGAGTTTGATCAATTTAGTCCAAGCCACATTAGTATCATAAAAGCTGAGAGCAGTGTTTCCTCCCGAGGGTTTCCTTTGAAGGATATTCCTCTCAGAGCACAGTATCACAGAGACAATTAAGAATGATAATATTTTTTGCATACACCGAGCAACTGATAAATCAACACTGATCAAGAGATTAATAATTATTGTTTTAAACTGCACTTCCAAGTTCACAGTATAGTCACCAAGCTGACAGAAGCAGTAGTGACTAGTGAAAATTATTGTACCATGACCCTGTGAACTATTTTTTGATAAGCAAATACTTTCCAGGGAGCTGATAGGGGGGAAAAACAAAAGTGTTCTCATTAAAAGTCTGTGCACTTACTCAGGTGGAAGACAAGGTGGGTATGTTATGAGTCTTTCTAGCATTGTTGGCACATTCTTACTCTTCCCTCTCAGATTAATGGGCATTAAGGTTCCCAGGTCTCAGTGATGGTTGCAAGCTCATTACAGGTGCTGCTTTGCTTGTATATCATTGCTGTCCCACAAGCCTATAATTTATTGCTTAGAAAGGATTTCTGGATATTTTCCCAGATGTAAAATCACAGAGGGTTGTATTTAGTGCTCCAGCTGACGACAACCCTACCTGCATACATTCTCTCTCTCTCTCTCTCTCTCACACACACACATACTTGGCTTTGAACTCTGACATTTATTTTACATCATAAATTCCTTCAATTAAGCATCACAGTGCATTAGTATAATTGTTAGTCCCAGCCTGCATTGTCTTTTGGAATAGCTAAGTAGAATTCTAGTGATGTTGTTGCAGTTCATATCATACATACAGTCTGCTAATAGGCATTTAAGGAGGTATTGGTGAAGCTCTTGCTATGGTAATGCTCTTACTTCAAGGTTATTTATATTAAAAGGTGTCTAGTCTTTGTAAGGAAAAACTCAGCATACCTCTGTGCTTCCTGTACAATAACATGATGCAATATCTTTCCTTCTGAAGTTATTATCTTGGTTTCTCTATATACATTTTCAGCCATTACGAAAATTCAGGCAGGCCTTAAAACAAATTGGAAAGATTAATTCAAAGGTGCCCTTGAAAATTCAGGGCCATAAAATGGGAACAGAAAAAAATCAGCATGATAAAAAGCAGTCCGGTTCTGGACTCATTTGTTTAAGTCACACTTCTCTGTCCTTTCAAACAGCAGGATGATCCAATGTTAACTAAAGTTCAGGAAAGCCCATGGCACCACTCAGAAACATGCAGTTCAGAGAAGAGTGAAACTCCCATCCTTTTTCTAACTATGCCGTCCGACTTTGCAGAGAGAATTTTTTCCCTTGTGAAATATGAGGGGACAAAGAAGGATCTGGGAATGCCAACAAGCACCACTGGATCATCACAAGGTAGTGCTTCCATCAATAACATTGCCTGTCAGTCAGTCCTAAATGGTTTCCTTAAAGTAATATGCCAACTTCCAGGGCCAGAGCATCCTCACAACTCATGGATGATGGTAGGGACAAAGTGTGCACCAATCTTTATGCTTTTTCAACAGGGAACAAAGAAATTGTTTTTCACAGAGTAAATGTTTTCACAGCAGCAGAGTCCATATGTCTCCTGTCCCAACACATTGCTAGGAGAGCCTCAGAGCTCTGCAGGACTGCCTGTCTTCATTGTATGGATCCCTGCTGCAGCAAGCACAACAGGGAAGCACTTTTAATTAAATAATCACCCACTCTCAAGTCCATCAGTAACTGCTGAATCACAGCTTTCTGACCACTAAAATCACGTTTTGTCAGATGTTTTCAGCAGTCTTTTCTACACAATCCAGTATTGCTTTGCATGGAAAGGGCAGTGGACTTGCTTGTTTAGAGTGACTTAATACAGACATGGAGTATTCACACCCAGAGCAATAATTAACATACTTCCAAGATGGCATGGAAAGAGGGAGGTGGGGGTGCTGTGAGGCTTTCCACTGCTCTGGGATAAAAGCTTTTGTCACACTTTACAGCACCATGCCATTTCCACAAATTTACCCGTGGCGAATCATTTGTTTCTGGGGTGATTCATAGGCACGGCTGTTTCCCTTCTTCCTGGGGGCTTTCTGCAGCAGGAGGCTTCTCACAGCCTCAGCAAGACCCACGCTTGAAGAGGGCTGTCCCCAGCATCCAGCCTGGGCTTCTTTTCTGGCGAGAGCGGGTGATAAGGACGGCAGGCTGAACAATGGATGCTCCTCCACAAGCAGATTAGCCTGGCCCTGCAGAACATCATGTATCTTTTAAGGGATGCTGTCAGGAGGAATACGGCAGGTCAAACCCTTGGTGGGAGCAAATTAGCCCGGCTGCGTCAGCTGCACCGTGGTTGGTGGAGCAGTGCCAGCTGATAGGAGCTGAGGATGTGACCCTGTCTATCTAGGAAAAGCAGTGTGTGTCTGGGGCTTGAACAATGCTGGAAAAGGGATTTCTGGACTCCAAAGCAGTGTTAGCTTTTTGCTCACTTTTCACCACTTGTGCTGTTTCCCACACTGTCTGCTAGGTGCCGACAGGGCTGGGCAGCTCTGGCCTCGGCGAATGCATTTCTGGCTTTCGTGGGACTGCAAAATAACTGCTGTAAGGAGGCTTTCTCACTAAGGTTAGAAAACACTGCAAAAGGCCCTCAAGCATACTGAATTTCTATTACACAGAAGGCTGCATCACACCCCTTCTCTCTTCAAGTGAAGGGCACCTGATACTGAGGAATAGCAGCAGCAGCATTTGCCCTCTGTGCCACCTCAGCCCGCTGGCACTCACCAAGAACCCTCAAAGGATGTGAATCTGCTGCAGCTCTGCTGCAGGGGCAGCGGAGAGAGGAGGGGACAGACTCTCCCATCCCCCTGCAAGGCACAAACATGATGTTCTCTGCGGGAACATCAAGTGCATTTTGAGGACTGACAGAAATGTCATAGCGCATCACAAGTGCTTTCATCCCCTCACCAGAAATAAAACACATGTCAGGTCACAGAAGGCTGTTTTCACTCTTACCAACAGTGCTGGCTGTTGTCTGGCTGTGAAGGACCTCCCAGCCTCTCCAAAGGCATTTTTATGCCAAGGAAACACACATCCACCTAAATGATTCTATGATTTTATGAAAGTGTTTGCATCTCTTTCCTTCTCAGTGGTTTGGTTATTTTTTTGGTCAGCCTGAAATAAAAAGTCCAGGTCACTGGAGCCTGTTGGTCCAGATACAGCTTCATTTGGTGAGGTTTTGATATCACTCAAAGTAGGATTTATCTAGCTTTCATGGATTGTGGCTAAACTTTTTGAACAGTTTGTCCTTTAGGATTTCCCAGATGTCTCAGCTGACACTTTTCTGGCGTGCATTTCAGGGGAAGAAAGATGTAAAGAAACCCTGTCACTCATCTAACTAGATTCTTTTTTTTTCTTCAACACTATAATAGTGTTATAGTGTTGATAAATACTGAGAAAAATTGGCTTCAGCTCCACTTTTCTTTCTGTCTGCCAGGACATGTCCAGCTTCAGTTTGTTGGGTGATCTGTAAACTTTGTTGGCAGATGGCCTGTACAGTATTGTCCACAGTTTTGGCCTGCTCTTTTCACACTCATTTTACATCCAGGATTTAGAGGGTTTCCCAGAAGTTATCTTTGATTCCCTGATGCTGTGCAGGAGGCATACTAACAATCATGTTAGGTTTTCAATTAATGCTTCTTATTCAGTGATCCAGTTGCCAAAGGCTGTTTGTTTTATTAATTCTGGGGAAAATCTGCCCTGATCATTTGCCTGAATCTATTCAGTACTGAAATCATGAAATCAGTTTTAGTAGGCCTTAAGGGATGTGCATGTATCGTATAACCCTGAGTGTGTCTGATTCCCAAATGAGGTAAATCATGCCCATTAGTTTGTGGCTAATATTTTGCTTGATAAAGTAGGTATTGTGCATTTATGATTCAGAAAAGCAAAGTGCCTTAAGTTTCTATGGATTCAGTTAACACACAAACTGTTGAAGGCTGAAACAGGTCCATGCTTTTGGCAGGGAGGCATCTGTATCACACTGATGCTGGTTTCTATCAGCTTTCTGACTCCAGATGTGTTTGAACCTAGAGGTATTTGAAGTTTCCCATCTTTCCAGGACAAGCAAAGTGGCTTCTCTGGGTTTCCCCATACATAAACTTTCAGGAGACAGCTCAAGAAACTGAGAACCTGACACCTCTGAACTCACTGAAGACCCTGTAGGATTGCTTACAGATGGAGAGGCTTGTTCCATTGCATTTGCCAAACATTTTTCTCTAAAGTATGCAAATGCTTGGGCCTTTAGTTTCTGGGATTAGTGACCAATTTGCTCCACTTGCAACGCTGCCCAGCACAACCAAGTGTAGAAAGTTTACACACTGGTACTTGGACACTTCCCTAGATGCAATGGCCTTCCCAGAGAAAGGGCTGCATTTCCCTTCTGCCTGGCTGAGAAGCTGAAACTGCCCCTTCAGATAATTCAGGTCAGTAGGAGGTGGTGGCAAATTAGGATCACACCTATTAGACATCACAGCTGAGAGAGCTTAGTCAGAGGAAGGCACACACCTGTAATGTTAACTATTTTCCTGTAATGGTAACTATTTTCCTGCTATGTCTGTAGTCTTTGTGTCTGCAGGCTCTCCTGAGTTCCACACAGATCCTGCAGTTCCCACATTTCCTCCTCACACGTGGTCAGCAGTAACACATCTCTGTGTGTAGCCAGGACTCTGGTCACTGCAAAAGGCAGGATAATGCATGTGGCTTTTCTTTTATCAGTAGCTTTTGCAGCAATCAGTCACAGTTTTCTAAAAACTGCCTCAAGTGAGAATCAGCCCTGCTATTAGTAATTTGATTTCAAGGTGAGCTCATGGTCATGGCAAGTTCCCAGCACAGTAATTACTTGGGGTGCTTAAGAGCAATGAAAACTCCTGGAGAATTTGATAGAGTACTAATTATATCAGAAAGGTTTTTAATGATTACTTTCTGTATGAAGGTGAAGGAACAAAATAAGGCATATATTCTGCATATATCCTGAGTGTTGGCAAATAAATTTTCCTTGCATAAGGGGCCTCATGGTTGCTCTAACAAGAAATATCTCAGTGCTCATAAGAGCTCTGGCTTACTCAGAGTCAACAAACAACTGCACTTCTGTTAAGGCACTACCTAAATTCCATGCCTCTCTACACCATGTACTTTTATATAAAAATATCCTCTGGAATCTGTGAAGTTTAACACATTATTGTATTATAAACTCAAATTATTTATAAATTATTTCACTTATGAGTTTGACTCTTCAAAAAGTATAATTTCTAGAAAGATGAACACTTTTGAGAGGATCTTCTTTAAGGAGAAGTGTAAATAGTCATATGTTGATATTATAATACTGAGCCGTTCATTAAAGTAGAATTAGCTGGAATCCAAACATACTGGCCTGAATTTGCTATATTCTTCAAAAGGATAAGGATAAGGAATATATCCCTATGTCAGCAAATAATGCAGAGTCCAGTTCCTAAGCCTCTTTTTATAGTTAATTGACTTCTTCCCCGGCCTGAGGACATTTGGTGATAAGTAATAATCTAAGTACTACAGATCTTTATTCCTAAAAAACAAACCCTCCTAACTTTGATGTACTTACTGAGTTTGGGGTTTTTTTCATGGTATTTGGTAAACACTGAGACTGGAGAGGGCCATGCTTGGTCTTTGGTAACTGAGCACCTCAGCCAGTATGAAGTGCCCCGTCTGCACAAAAGCTGAGCTCTCTCCTGCTGCCAAAGAAAAATGCAGCAGCTCTATTTACTTCTAGAGGAGTTGGAAATAGGGAGCATCTAGTGGAAGACCAGGGTGCTCATATCAATGCATATATGTAGGCATGGAAATTTTGGCCAGAATGTCTGAGTTGTTTTTTGGTCATCCACACCTGATCTCATGCAACTGATGAGACTGTGCTGTAAGGGAGGGGTGTCATTGCACAAACTGACACACATTTATGCAAGAACAGCCATGAGGGGAAACACCTGCACCCCACCACTCTCAGTGAGCCATCTTAATACCATCTGTGGGGTTTTTTGAACTACAAATGATCTGTGATTTTTAAGAGAGTTCCTTCTTCCCAGGACTCGGTGTTTGAAACACTGCCCATCGCAGCACTTGCTTGTCCACTGCTGTAGTGCAATACACTGACATGTCCCTTGGTTTCCACAGCAATTTCATGGTATGGACAATTCTGTCTTTTAGCAAACTTATTGATGGCAGTTCTAGCAGCCCTCCAAAGTGAGGGAGTGACATTAGCTGCATGTCACTACCACATGAAGCCTGTTCACCACAAAGCAGAGAGGTCTGGCAAGTAGCACAGAGCAAGGAACAGGGAACCCTTTCAGGCATTGGGAAGGAAGGCCAGTAGATTTGAGATTATCCAGATAGTTTACTCAGGTAAAATACATTGCTCTTCCTTAGTTTAAGACACTGTGATATTATTCAGTGCTTAAGCACTACATCTATTGTCTCTTCTTTCCTCATCTTTAATTATCCTCCCTAAAAACTACAGCATTGAAGGCTACTCTTTTTTTGCCAATAAGTAAATCTAACATCCATTTAAATATGTTAGATACATTCTTACCCAAGTAACTAAGAAAGAAAAGTCTCCAGCATCATCCTAGATGAAACCAATATGTTTAGCATGCTAGTATGCATTATTAGCTTCAGCAGTTTTCAGAAGTGATAACACCAAATTCCCATAAAAATAAAATACTGGCTGTCATTTCTTAGTGACTGTTTTTTTTTTGATTTAGGAACTAGATTATGTAGAACAGATGGGGCCAAATTTTGCTCTCATTTGCATCAGCATAAGTCAATTTATTTAAATGACAGCAGTTCCTAGCACAGTGATAAGATACATCTCTTTTTGGAGCTCCTGGAACATCACAGCTCGACAGCAAAAAAAGCAAAGGAACAGTTTCAAAAATCTTTGGTTAAACAACCAGTAAAATGAGATGATTTAGGAAGTATATAGTGCTGTCACTTAAAACATGTTATCACCAGCCCTCTATGAAGATGGAATAATATGAAAACTCAGGGAAATACAATAAAAAATTCAGAGGATAATGGTAGCGCACAGAAGAGCACCAGGAAAAATGAATTAAGCCACCAAAGAGAAGCAGAAATATCACAGAGTGCAGACAAGGAAGACTTCTTGCTCAACTTGAATATATGTTTTAGTTTTACATAGAGAACAGTTTCTTTTACCTCTTTAATATGAACACAGAATTTCTACCAATGTATGTATGTGTATGTAGGTGTATAAGTATATATGGGAAATTAGTACCACATCTTAAAAATGTAATTGGGGTTTTAATATAAATATCGCTTGGTGACTATGTCATGAAACAAATCTATTTATTCTATCAATGTTTATATGGCTGATCTCCTGAACACGACCTGCACACAGCTGAACAGATGCATTTTCTTCATGTTCATGTTTGCTGTTGGCTGTTTCAGGCTTGTCTGTTTCTAAGGACAGGGTATCTGAGGAAATTGAAAGCACGGGGCCAGAGGAGGAACACAATGGATTTTAGAGGCTTGGCACAGGAAAGCTGGGCAAATCTGCTTGATTGAGGATATCTACTGTTCTGGCCTTTCATTTCATGCCCACATGTCCATCACATGGCTGCAGTGCAGCCAAGCTCTGCCGACAGGACTCCCAGAGTGTGCAACACTGACCCACACCCTTCAGAAGGGATTTATCTAGGCATGTATGGTAAGTAGTTTCCTGGGATGCAAACCAGAATCACTGCAAAAAAAGCAGCCGGTTGCAGTGAAAATACAGGAAATATTCCATGATATCCCTTGGAGCAGACCTGAGCCCTCCAGTATGGAAAGCTCTCACACATTGCAGAATGGTCAACACCATGCCCTGGGTAGTGGCTCATGGGAGCACCAGCATGGGGCTCACAGGACCATGTCAAGGCAGTGCTGGTGGGACCTGAGTGTCCCTGCAGCACAGTGGGAAGGATTAACCAACCTGAACAGAAGAAGCCTTCTCCTTTTTCAGCAGAATGAAGCTATTTGGAGAAACTGTTTCTGGGAAGAATACACTTCTGTCCAGGCAATATTCCATGTATGCTGGATTTCACCCACAATTTACCAGACTCAGGCAGGTATCTTAGTTCAGTCCTGCCAGTGCTGCCAACATCTGCCTCACCTGCAGCCAAAAAACCCTTATTCCCTGCACTCACCTGTCTAGTTAAAAAGGTGGTTCCCCTCCGGGACCTGCCTCACCAGCACAGCCCTGTCACTGGCAGGTCCCCCTCCACCTGGCCCATGCTGACAATCAGATGACCTGGTTCAGAGGATGTGGGTTGGGATTCAGTGGAAACAAGCTTCCCCTATTACTCTTGGTTCCCCTTTGGCAGCCACAGAGGTTTTGAGTTATTCCTGTCTATTGCACCAAAGCGCAGATTATTAGCGGATGTGTCAGCCTGTAATTTGTTTCACAATGTGAGCCCACATGCCTGAGTAGTTCTGTTCCCCTTTCTTTCAACAAAGCCAGTCCATCCTTTAATTCAATTACAGCCCTTTATAGCTGGCTTCCTTGCAGATCCCCAGCAAACCATCCTCTTTGCTTTGCAGATGATAAGGGTAGAAGCACCCTGGATTCTTGAACTCAATTTTTAAGCAAGCTACAAAGATAAGAGGAGTCTGTTTTTTCAATCAACACACCCTGATCCTCTGAGATGAAGAGCTCTTGTCCTGCTCCCTTTGAAAGAAAGCCCCCTTTGCTTTAGAGGAAAGAAATGCTCCTCAGTGTGTGCTCAGCACTTGCGAGACCCCACAATTAAGTCATTTCCTGAAGACCACTAAGTGAATCAGAAACAGTGCCAAGAACTTAATACAGCTTCCTGAATCCATCCTCTGCTAACCATGAGAACAAAACCATGCTTTGTTTACACAGAAATGAAATGCCACTTAAGTTTTACTATTGCATGATTGTATTCCATTTGTAATTAATTTTTCTCTCAGCTCTCTTTTCCACACTTTTCATCTAGAGCATTAATTTCCCTGTTGAAGCTGCATGTTTTCTAGAGGTCCCAATGGGAGAATTGCAGCTGCTGGCCAGATTTGGGCCCCGAAGGGCTTTGTGTGCCAGCATCCCCCTCTCCTCCAAAGGAGACATCACCTTCTTCAGTTTCTTCTTTCTCCCAGCCCCTGCACTGGATTTGTCTGGGGTCTACTTCAGGAGGGAGTAGGCTGAAAAGGAAAGAGGACACCCTTCTCCTCACCTCTCTTTGAAATAAGGGTCTCCTAAAGACAGGGTCCACAGCCAAGACTAGGGGCTGCTCCTAGGCAAAGTCTTCTCTGTCAAAACAAGGGAAGAGAGACATTCTACAACCCAGTGTCTTCCCTTTGCAGAACCTATATTCTGAAGAAGAGCTAAGATTTGGGGTTGCGGAAGATTCAATATCTTGCAGTCCAGAAACTGCACTAGAGTGACCTCAGCTATAGTGGTCTAGACCCAAGCAACATAAGGGAATACTGCTGAGCTGCTGTTTATGTCATTTCCACCCCCATCTCTCCAGCATATGGCCTTTTCCTCTTCTATTTACTGTCAGAACTGATACTGGCTATATCAGACTCTCAGAGGGGCTTTTCCTGTCTCTGTACTATTTATCTTTTCCCACCTATGGTTGCTCATCCAGTACTGTAAGATCCCTGCTTCTGAAACCACATATGTTTGCATGCTCCCATCCAACTGAAAATGAATCCACATCCCATCTGCTGGCATTTGTTCCACACACTGCTGTGCTGAGACTCCTTTGTCACCCATGGCACTGTTATCACCCCTCTGGGCTTGTTGTCTCTTCCAAGGGACCACAAGCCACAGCAGTACTGGTCGCCAAATGCACAGTGTTGGCTAGGGATGGGAATTTGCTCAGTCTGTGCAGCTCATGTTTTTTATCTAGTCTGTCAGAGATTCACATCACTTTCTGCCTCGGGTCTGCTGCCAGGTCTCAGAGAACTGCCCGCTTCTGTGCGCTTCACCACAGCTGGGGACTTTCCTCTCAGGCTATGTTTTGATAATCTTGTCAAGGGTTTAGCATTTACAGAGTGTTTCCTGTATAAACTCATCCTAGTCTCCTACCAAGAGTTCAGTATTTTCCCAAAATGACTATGTTGTCTCATTGGGCCAATCACTTATTTGTCTGTGCTCTCGCCATCCTTTTGGTTTGTCACTTAGAAATATATTGCTCATGTTTCATGGGCTGCCACTGCCACTTAAATGCCCATACTACAGTTTCATATCTAGCTGCATTCTCTTAAATTAAGTGGAAACTTTCACAATCATCAAATGCTTTAGAGAAAACAATGATCAGAAATTAGACTAGTTTTACTTAACTATCTTTATTTTGGAAAGCATTGCTTGCAGTTAGAGAATTGAGTCACTGTTTAAACTCTCTCCAGTAGATCTTTTATATCCCAGAGAATTTTAGGCCTGGAAGGCAGAAAGCTTTCACACTTCTTTTCAGGGAATATTCTCACATCTTTTAATCCTGGTTCCCTGTATTGCTCAGCAATTACTCCAAACTCTGAATTCTGTGCTCCTGGGCTGCTTCCCTCCCAGTCCTAGTTATAATCAGATGCAGCCTCGAGCCTGGCCCAAGGGAAATCTCTTCACTGTTTGGGCATCAGCTCTGACTGACTCTTGCACAGACCTCTCGGGAGTGCCATCCCCTCACAATGGCAAGCCCACAAAAAACTCCTTGAAAAGCAGAGATCAACACTGTTATCAGTCTCAAGGAAGGAACATAGGACCTTTCATACAGATTAAATACAGAACAGTGAGTAGAAATTAGTAGATTCTGTACAGCCAGTGATTTTCTGCTCTCACAAGATGGGAGGGGGGAGTAATTTCCATGGCAGTTATGTCAGTATTCACAATATCATCTCTGTTTCAAAGAGATCTTCCTAGGTGTCAAGAAATGCATTGATAAGATGAAAATCAAAGCCAAATAACAGCCCCAAATCCATAGATTCTCCCCTCCTCCCCCAAGAAAATAAAAAATAGTACACACTGTACACCAATCTGTTTCTTGGAAAACTGGCATATTGCAACACCCAGGGTTGGCTCAGATGCTTCCATAGCAGCCAGACTCTTGCAAACTCGAGCAGTGATTGCTGAGGATAGCACCAGGCTTTTCTCCATGGCAATGCAGACCACTTCTGCTCAGCCATCTGTCTTATCCATCACCTTTTAAATTTCACTGCTGTCCTTGTCCATGCAATTCTGACATTTCATATGCAAGCGTGCTGCATACAAATCCCCAGTGCAGGATTTCTCTGTAAAACTCCAGGTGCTGTTCAGAGATTTTATTTAAATGAAGTAATACATGTATTATCATCACAGTGAAGATTATAAGAACTTGCTTTTTTTCCTTTTTTTCACGCTGACTAAGCCAGTTCAATTTTATTTAAGGTTACTTAAGAGATAAAAAATGACAGGCTTGCTTACTGAAATGTATTCTGTTTTTCTTACAGGCACCACTCAGGCTGTTAATTCTGCTCCTGGATGCCAAGGAGTTACATAATAATGATAATTACCTTGCATTTCTATGGTATTTTCATGTCATGAGTGTGTTCTGTGAGCTGAACATGGAAATAAATGGAAATGCCACCATTCCGAGGGATTTTACAGCCACTGTCAGTGCTAGATAGATAATAAAGGATGATAACCTATCTAAATGAAATCCTTTGGGCAGGCATGGTTCAAATGCAGGCAGCTACACAACTGCTATTTTCACATGAAAATTTTGGTATTTACTTAAAGCTTCTGCTTTTGAAATCATGGGATTACAAAGATTTTACTGGTAATATCTCTCTTTTGATCTGCCATTCAGAAAAGCTTGAACATAGGAAACTCAGAAACTCAAGAACAAATGGAATCAACCCCTGTTATATTCAGTTTGAGGCAGTGTTATGATTTGAGAGGGGAGGGGAAGCTGCACCCCAGTTTTCAGTACATGCAGTCAGCAGGCACAATTTTTGACATGCTGACTGCAATTTGTCACAAAGACAAGATGCAGCCTCTGTTAATAAATAGAGGTCTGGCAATCTCTACTCACAGGGCTTCCAGCAATTTGTATTTTCAAACAACAGACCTGACTCTGATCTTTGCTCTGAGTAACGAATCATGGAACACCTGAAATCTGGAAGTGTAAAATACATGGCTCCACTTCTTGCAGCCTGGGGTCATATTGTTAAGAATTCTTTGCTCTTACTGATTGTTCACACTAAACTTCTCTTCTACTAAATGTATTGGAGAGTCCTTCTGGGCCCTCAAGAAGCAAAATGTTCCCTATATCTGCCATAGCAGGGTTTTTTAATGTCAGACTATATGGGAAAATCCATACAAATCTATCAAAAATGTGAAATTGTGGAGGATTCATTTGTAGAATCATAGAATTGTTTAGGTTGAAAGAGACCTTTAAGATCATGGTCAAGTCCAGTTGTTAACCCAGCACTGCTGAGTCCACCACAAACCCACATCTCTGTGTGCCACATCTACACATAAATGTGGTTAAAGTTTAACCACATTAAGCTCCCATAGGGATGCTCCCACCTAAACTAGTTCCATTTGACCGAGTTCACTTTCTTTCGGAAAAATTTGAGTCACAGTGCAGCCACTTTAGTTTAGAATGGGATTAGAGCAGGCTCAAATCAGCTTCTTCCTCTCTCTCTCTGAAGCATGGCCCTCAGTGTAATGATTCACCCACAGATATCTGTGTTCTTCCACTGCTCTTCCTGCAATTTCAGTGCATCTTTTTTCCCCTCCATTCTGGAAAAAATAGTGAGTGGAGCCAGTAGCCACAAAAGGCACAGCACTTGGACACAGAACACTGACATTTCTCCTGCCTGCACGTCGCTCTCTGACTCAGCAGAGGAGGAGGAGACCTTTCAGTTCCCAGCATTTATTTGTTCATGGCTGGAACGCCCTGCATTTCGTGAGGAATGTCAGACTGCCCAGGCCTTTTGCAACCTTTACAGGTGGGCAGAGTCCTAATGCCATCACATCTTTTACAGCTCTCTCGAAGGGGTTTAACCAGAGAATGTCTCAACCTTTTACGTCTGAGCCCCCTCGAGTTTATTGGCGTCACCCCCGACAAAACAGGACAAAGTGAAAGGAAGCCAGGAATTGCAGAAATGCTGGCCCATTGTGCAGAACTTGCAAATGCTAATCAGGCTTTAGAAAAATGCAGTAAGTTATGCCTGATCCTGCAAAAAGAGAGAGAAAAAAAAGTGAAGTTATCAAGAAATGTCTGTCTTCTCCAAGACAGATGTGTGTTTTATTTACTCATATGAGGGCCACTGAGAAAAACAGGTGGAGATTTTGCTAGTTTATTTCTTTTTTACACTTAGAGGATGACTTGGCAACAGGGTTTGGTTTGAAGAAAGAAATCCAAGCCAATACAATCTAGATGATTAATTCTATTATAAGCAATCATTACTTAAACTGGCAGGCTTAAAAATTCTGAGGGTGTCACTTTATCATTTATAATTATCTAATGTTGCAGTGCCTTTTCCTTTACTCTGCTTGCCACTTGAATTAAAGTGGAATCCGAAATTTCAAAGCTAAAGCATTTGAAAGGAATTTTTAGGGAGAAAGGGACAAAGAGATGCATCTGATTTTTACTTTAATTCTCAGCCCAATCAAACCCATAAAGGCCCTACTCTGAGATTCCCGTTTAAAAGGAACTGACATCCTGAGAAAGCAAGATGTGTTAATGTTAATATTTTAAATCTGAGCTTGAACCACAGCCTTCATTTGACCTTGACTCAAAACATTTAAGGCTCCTTTGCCTCAGTCCATTGCCATGCACTGCACATTTAGCCAGTATCTCTCCTGGCACAAGTTCTGGTTCTGTGTCCCATTTATTTTGCTTTCCCAGCAAATCATCTTTCTTCTTCCCTATCTATAAAAACGGTCAGAAACACGAATTACAGTGCGTAGGAAATCATCATTTCTTCCTTTTCCATTTGCAGCCAGCTGCCAAGCACAATAAACACATCCAGTGTCAGCTCGGCTCCCTTCCCCTCCACACCTCTCCCACACCTGGCTAAAGAAAGAAGGAAAACAGCTGAAGGGAAAATATTCTGGAGTTTGGGGGAGGATGCCCGGCTGGGAGCGTGTTGTTTCCGCGCTGAACAGCAGAGGGGAGCAGCAGAACAGCGTCTGTCCGGCTGCACAGGGGCTGCCAGGACCAGCTCCGGGGACGGCCCCGCTACCACTGGTTCCTCAATACTGGGGAGACCCTAAGTCCTCTCATGCATTAAAATGTAACATTAAATATGTCTCCTAAATGGCTGTGAGGTGAACGAACCTCTTTGGCAAAAGAGCACAGGTCTTCAAGAAGGGGCTCAAGGTTTTTCCCACTCTTAAATCTGTGTTACACCCTTAATGGTCCAGACCCGCAGAGATCGCTAGTACCTAATTCTCACTGTTTTGGAGGGCTGTCCACAGCCCTTTGAAAATGTATCAGCTCGTATTTCCCTGGGATAAATATGTATGAGCAAATGACACAACCAACTATGTTCAATCAAATCCAAGCTGGCATATAAGGGACCCTCGAAATAAGTTCAGATTGAGAAAAATATACAGTATTGTTGAAATTTTGTATAGGAAATGTGGGAACTGACCCACAAAAGACAGTAGAAGCCACTGGAACTGGCTCATATTGGGGTTGGGAGCCAGGCATGCAAGGTATTAGGAAGCACTCAGCCTGGGAAAAACTCATGAGAAGGGCTTACATTCATGAAACAAAGGATGGGGAGGCCTTTTAAGAAGGCTGAAGACAGCAAATATCAGCCTTCTCCTGGGTTATATGGAAAGCCTAGAAAAGAAGCTGCCTTGAAAGTCACTTGGTCTTCCCATGGACCAGCACACAGATCTTTATTAGCTACCTGCTGAATAGCCTTGGCAAGTTACCAAGCTGTGTATGATTTGTAAGGAGATGGTCTGGAAAGTGTAATAGCCTTACCTCAGGAGTGGGTCTTGCTACAGCAAGTGCAGGGTTTGCCATATGATCCCATCCAGTGCACATTGTGGTACACCCAGATTTGCAATACAGCACATGCCTGGAAGCCTGGGGCATCATGAACACAGAGAATACAGTGCCAGCACGGTCCTGGAGTGGCACAGCAAAGAAGTGGGCTCCTTCAGACACAAGTATTGAGCAGGGATACAGGTGGTGTGTGCCTAAAGGAAGCCATCCCTGCTCTGAAGTTTGTCTGGGAAAGCAGTCAAAGACCCGCAGATGTAACAGCAGATATGCATTCGTAGAAGCCCCTAAACTGAAAGTCTAATTTTAGGCAGAACTGAAAGCAAAGGGACTCTGGTGAATGGCTTTTCCTGGAACAACAAAGAAACCCAGGATCTCAGGGTTGTCCTTCTGGAGTTAAACCATGTTCCTGAAGGCATGGAAAATTTGAAGGTCTAGGGAGCTTGTTGGAAGACAGGAGCTGAAAAGGCTGTTTTGAGTTTCACAGCAAGGCCCAATCCATTAGCTGAACTGCTGCTAGGGATACACATGGAGATGTGAGGGCCAAGTCACAGGCATTGGATCACATATTCCAAACTACTGTTGCACACTTGAATGTGTGTGTGCATCTGCACACATATGTATGTTGTGTATCTAGTTCAAACAGGAGCTGAGATGATGACCAGCCTCAAAGTTTGAGAAGCCCTTGTGGTAAGGAACTGTAGAAGTTCTCATCTCTGTGGTGAGTCTGTGAATTCAAACGCAGAAGTTACTTGGAGGGTCATCTTACCCAAAATAACCCTTTAAAGTACTTTAACTCCTTCAAATATGCCATTCTGCCAACAATGGCACAACACTTTACTTTTAAAAAATTAGGCAGATGAAAAAAAACCCAAACAAACAAGCAACAGACCAATTGCACTGGTCTTCATTTTCTTACCAATCTGTGAGATAATTTGTATAAGTGAGGTCCCTACACCAAAATTCCAGCCTGATTTCATTCATTCAAGGCTTCCCATATTTCCCCTGCAGTCTTGCTGGCCTGGCTTCCCACACAATGACGATACTAATGTTGACTAAAAACTTTCCATGCACGATTTCACAACACACTTGTGGACTTTGGAAGAACCAAATGTGTCTTGCAAGAGTGAAGAGTCATGTCAGCAAACACTAAAAAGCCAGACCTGCTAGTAACAGCAGCTATGAAATAAGGGCAGTACAAGCCACCTGAGCACTAAGACTGTTGCTTTTGTTGTGGATAGGCAAAGCCAAAGCAGATTGCATCAACTAGACAATTTGAACAAAGCAAAGAAATTATGCACTGATAATTAGTGAAATTATTAGTTCACTGGCTATTTTTCCACATAGTAATTATCAGAATTAATTCATGCCATAAGGATAAATGTATAGGAGCTGCCAAGTGACATGATCAGATCTAGGAAGAGGGAATGGAGAAAAGGAAACACTGATGGCCAAGCTGGTGGACATGCACACTGGGCAGAAAGATGTTGTTTCAAAAGCACTTACAACAACTACAACACAGGGAGGGATTCAGTTGTGGAAATGGTTAAAACATATGTCCTAAAATAGTACTAAAACTTGTTTCTGCTGCAGGAGAAAGTAAGACAATACAGAATCCCTGTGCCCCGTGCAGGCATCCTTATGGGTGTCCCTCAGCCCAGGGAAAGTCAGGCACAGACCAAGACACCTGCAAGAGGTGTTTCAGCCTCTTGGTCTTGCAGAGGGAGAAGGCAGAAACCTGCAGCACCCAACACCTGCATGGAGTTCATGCAGGGGTGTGAGGAGATGCCACTCAGATCCTGAGGATGAAATAAATTTGTCACAGCTGGATAAACTGAGCTTATTGTCACAGGGAATCCACAGACTTGTGGGGCAGGGCGCAGGTACTGAGGTGCCAGTCAACACAAATGGATAAAATGAGGATCAGGGAGCAGACACAGTACTGAAAAGAAGGCAGGTAGTAAAGGCAGTGAATGGTCCCAAAACCCCTTTATGAATCTGGGCTGATGAAGAAATGCAAATGGGAGGAAAAGTCCTTCACTCCATATGTGCCTGTTGCTAGCCACTACATCTTCCTACCACACAAGTACATTTGCTGGAGGGTTGCTAACGCAGACAAGGGTGGCATAGAACTGTTTTGTAAACAGAAATATTGGATGTACTGGGTGTTTTTCACCTGTCACTGCAGTGATGGCATTTCTAACATCAAAAGTACCTTGTAACACTCTCATATTAGCTGTATGCAATGATTTAAAATAAAATCCTGGAAAATAAGTATTGACATTTGATGATGGGGACATTTGGGTCATGACAAAAGACTTTTAAGGACCTTAAATAGACACAAACTCGGTTTTATGGCTTAGCTGAAAAATCCTTATGAAACCAAAGAGCTCATAATTAACTTTATAACAACACCTAGAAATGCATGCATGTTGCTCAGCTTGCTCCCTAATCACTCCCAGCAGAGCCCCAACTCTTTCAGTGAACCAAGCAAAATCACTTGCCTTCTTCCCAGACAGAAAATAAAATTAGCCTGAAAGAGATAAAAAGCTGAAAGGCAAAAGGAAAATTGTGAGGTTTAAGGAAAGAGGACAGACAGAAGGGGAGAGAAAAATGAGTGCAGAGGTATATTTGTCTCACTTTCTACTATTTCTGTGTGTTAATGGCCCTATTTTGGGCTGCACTGTTACACCAGTTTCCCAGCCTTTTCCTACCTGCTGTAACACTGATGGAACCTGATGGATTTTGTTAAAAGGAGACTCCCTGTTTTGACTTTTGCATTCAGCAGTGGTACACATTTGTTTTTTCTCTTAGCAGATCATCAGAAGGGGAGCATCTTGGCATCACTCATTCCAGCAAAGAGAACATCCAATATCCATAACCACACAATAACATCATGGTGAGTTTTAGCCAGCCACAGATTTGGGAACTGATTTCAAACACAGCAATAGGTTTTCTCTCACATATAACTTTTCTATTTGTTTTTACACTTCCAGTTCTCAGAAACAGCTTGGCAGAAAGTTGTACAAATAAAATTGTAAGCCTACATGGAGCCGAGAACATACAGCAAAGGGGTTGAGGTTTGTTAGAATTTGTAACGTAAGAAAAATATTTTCATTACTCATATGTGGGAAGTGGCTGCTTCTCTCAGCTGGGATGGGTGGGGGAGCTTAGGGGGGCTCTGACTTGGGTGATACAGATGGAGAATTTCCAGCAGTTTCCCTGCTGTGAGCATGAGTTTCTGAGAAGGAAGCAGCGTGTAGGACTTCAGCATAAGATGAAGAATATGACTCAGTTCATATTCTCTGTGGGCTCTCTTCATGCAAAGGCACAGCACACAACAGCCCTGGCTGCTTGCAGTGAAACAGCTCAGCTAGCAGTGGGCATTTTGAAAGAGGAGCAGATGTTATGGCTCATGGCTTTTCCTCTACACACTCCCTATAAAATGCTGCCTGTGCAGGTGGCAGTGGAGCACAAAACAATAACTTCTGTATTTCCACAGCACAGTCAAGGCTGACTACCTCAAAAAATGTTGTTAGGACAGACAGTCTCCTACATAACCACTCTTGCAGGTTCCTCCTTTGGTAGCTGTCAGTGACATGACTAAGCAATCTCATGCCAGCCCTGTGTAAGCAGGGTGCTATCACATCAGAATTTACCAGCACCCTCCTGGCTGCCTCAATGGAATAAACCCCTGGAAATGGGCTACAGACAATAGAAATGTCAGGCCAAGCTCAGGTATGCTATATGCAGGCAGAAATAGAGGTTTAGAGGGTGGTGTTCACTCTACATGAAGACCAGTTTTGCCCTAGGGCCTGAAAACTAAATGAAGCATTAAATGAAACAATGCATGATGGCAGATTGAACAGATACTATGCATGTGTCAGGGCTAAAGGGAAGAGCTTGACTTTTAGGGCTGTCTAGTCTTTCCTTGGTAGCTGAACCATGTGAAGTTGAAAATTCAAACCAGACAAAAAAATCAGACCCTGTGATTAGAGGATTTTTGGAATGTCATTTCAGTCAATATTGCTCTCCACAAATTAAGCGTTGCTAGTAGGATGGATGCCACCAGAACACTGTCAAAAAGATAAGAAATGCCTGCCTTTCCTGGTCCCTTCCTAGATGGCTGTGATACCACAGGGATGCTGCAGTCACAGTGTGCCATCAGAGCATGAAATGCACTACATCTTGCTTTTGGGAGACAGCAAACTTGACTGCCATGGAGAACACAGGAGAGCTTGGGCAACTGCACTGCAGGCAAGCACTGCACTCAAGAAACCTCCTCATGCTGGAAAAATATTTGATAGAATAACCTTTTTTGTTGAATCTGTCTTCTGTACTTCAGTATTGTTTGGTGATTTTTAGTAGAAAGAAACACAATAGAGAGCTCTAGCAGGCTTAAGGAGAAGCACAGCCATCTAGTATTCTTATGAAAGTCCTTTGATTAGTTAATGGGCTTTACCATGGGTACAAAACCAACTCAGAGTGGCTGTGTCTTGTGAATGTATGGGCACCCAGAGATAAATTTAGCACAGAACCATGATGAGACATACATGAAGACAGTTGTGCTTGTCTTTTGAGGCCTGTGAATTTTTCAAGACTGATTCCAGCAAGTCCATTTTAAAAAACAAGTCAGAATTTGAAATTATTTCTGTTCTTTTCATTGTCTTCCAAGCAAAAACCTTCATGTCTTCCCCATACTGCAAGTAGTTATGAAATCCACTCCACATCTGGACAATTAAACCGCCTGGAAATGCTCCAGCTCTGAGCTTTGAAGAAAACACTTTAAATGTTGAAAGAAAACATTGATAAGCCAAAAACAGTCAGATGGGTGGATTCTATCAACTTTCATAAATCCAAGATCATGTACATATGTATTTAATTGCAGAGACATTTTCTGTTCTGCTTTGAATTGCATTAATCTGAAACATTTCTATTGCTCCTCACATTTACACTTTGAGATTCTGCCCTGATGTGCCTTTTTTTTAATTAATAGGATTTCAAATTGCTGAGATAACTTTCAAGCAAGATAATTGTTGGCCTGTGCCACTACATACCCTATTCTATCAGCACATCTTTGAAAGGCCTTAATAAGTAGCACGACATTTCATTCCCTATGGGAAATGACTGTGCCCCATATTCCCTTCCTGTCCCCTTTTTAAATTGCTCTTTTGGCTTCTTGGATTTGCTGGAGGGTTTGGAGCCCAGTTGTGAGTGCTTGCTGTGGTGAGAATTGAGAATGTTTTTCTACTCTCCTTAGTGTGAAATTCCAGGTACAGTATTATGTCACATCAGATCTCTGTGAAAAAATGTATCTTGGCTCCAAAAGGAAAGATTAATGGAAAAATCATTCTCAACCTGCCAGGAAAATATTTTTTCCCTTTCAGCGTAAAAACAAAATGTAGAGTTAGCTGAGAGATCTAAGGATTAAAGGGAAAGTAATGTTCCAAGCTTTTATTAACCTCCATCCCCAAATTATATAAAAGCTCTTGCAGAAAGAGGAACAAAATAAAGAAAACCAACTTTGTTTATTCCTGTATAAGAAAGTCCCTTACTAGAAGTGCTTTATGTAAACATTAAGGGCTTTTTTTTCTTTCTTTTACCAGCAGTGCTATTTTTGGCAATCATTCATTGCAAAAAAGGTTAAAAAAAAAACCCTGAATAATACAGAAAAGCATCTTTGGCTCTGGAGCAGCTCCATCCTTTATCTGTCTAGCAGCCACAGGAAGTTTCTAGTGCTAAGTAACAGCAATGAATTGTAACATATATGCAAGAACGAATCTTTACTGTCATATGTTATTAAATCCACTACAGTGTATTAAACTTCAAAAAAGACAAACAAATGTGGAGGGTAAAGAGGTAAAAAGAAGGACTGACACAGCAAATTTCAAGTTCTTGCACACTTGGCTAGAAGGATGTATTCAGCTGAGGGACACAAAGAAGAAATTTGAGTAAGGCCTGCTCTTCCTGTCAAACTCCTGATGGCCCCAAGGAGAGGAATGTTGTGTCCCAAGGTGAGCACTGCCCTGAGAGGTGATGAGCAGTGACTGGGTTTGCCCCAATTTGGCAGAGAAGAGATGCTGTGCCCTCATTCCACAGCCAAGCTCTGATCAGTTTAGCAGAGAGCAGCTATCCCAGGTTGGAGACAAAATTCCATTCGCTTTCCTTAGTATCTTATTCACTGGGATCCTAAGGTAACCCACTGCTCTTCTGGCCTGTCATGCCAAGATGTGGTTTCATATTAGCAAGCAAAAAATTTCCTGGTGCCTCCAGCAATTTCTCCCCAAAGAGCTCAGTGGCCCTTGTGTGCTCCAGTTTCTTCTCTGCTACTCATCAGAAAGGTAGGAGAGCAAATGCTCCCTTGTCACTGAGCAATGGTTTGGGTATATTTTTGAGACCTTTCTGTGCCAAAGGGACCCAAGGAGAAGCAGGGAGAGCAGGCACTGAGAGAGGGGCAGGCACCTTCCGAAATTCTTCAGAGCCAGAAAAGTGCAAGGCCCCAGACTAACCTGACACCACAAAACAAACAGGGCAATACAGCACAAAAATCTGCTCCAGTGCTTATTGAAATCAACAGGAACCTTTACACTGCTTTGAAGGGGAATTTGATAAATGCCCAACGGGAAGGTGACCAAGGAGAAATGAAGTGTGGCAGCCAGTGTTTTTTCAGTGAAAATGCATCCTACAAAGTGTGGTGCAGAAGCAGCAGACAGTAAGGACTCAGAAGACCAAATACACCAGTGGATTTAGGAAACAACCCTGCACCCAACTCTTCTCTTTTAAAAGGTCCTGACGCTGGGTGGCAACAATCTGAAGGACAAGTAGTAATCAGGAACAAGAAACATTATCCCAAGCCTAGGAAAGATTCCCATCTTAGTGTGCCTTATACTCTTGACCAATCCAGCAGAGGATTGGTAAAGAGTATAAGGCACACATACACACACACACATTAAAAAATCTGGGCTAAAGGCCTAGCATTTCATTTGGATAAATTACTTCCACATTTAATCAGCCAACACTGAGCTTTATTTGTTAGAGGGTGCAAAACTTCTGGCAATTTAAGGCAGCTGCCTATGTCATTGTCTTCTCTAATGCTATGAAAACACCGCTACATTATCACTATGGAGCCTGGCAAAACATTTGTTGTGTGGAACAAGATTCAAAATACATTAATTTTAACTAAATTTAGATGTAAGGAGGACATTTTTGAGAATGGAATGTTTTGTCCAATTGGTCAGGCCAGTTCCATAGGCCAGCCCTTACCATGGTCTCTTCTCAGGGGCCAGACTCCCAGAAAAGAGTTGCACAAATTACAGAGACTTGGGGCTGATATGTGAGCCTTCAAGTCATAGGTGCTGTTCTAGAGCAACCTGAAATTAAACACATCAAGTTTTGACATAGAAATTAACAGCCAAAGATGTTGCTGTCAGTCAGACTGTTTTGGTCAGTGTGACATGATATGTTTCATTTTGGGAGTACAAGAAGTAGTAAGTTCTTCAAAACATTCTTCAGGTATAGAAGCTAAATTTTGTTTCAATAGAACAAATGGATTTCAGGAGAAAATACTGATACTAAACACTTGGATTTCTTTTTCTGACAGCTTAAAAACCTGCTTCTATAAATTGACAAATTCAAAGATAATTTTCTTTGCCTTGAATCTACATTTTTCACCAAAATATACAAAAACATCACCAAGATCCACCCTTGAACAAGCTCCCCAAATACAATTTAAGTCAAAGGAATCCATCCTTACTGTGGGAGAAAAAAACCCAAGCTTCTTTCTCAATTCAGTAATTTGCTTCCATTTTATTTGAACTGGTAACAGAGTACTTTAACAAATTTTCAAGCTAAATTAAACCTCAGTAATTCAGAAGTTCTACTGTGTAGTGAAGCAATGCTGTAATTGACAGATCAGTCTCCATTTAAATTAGCTCCTGGGAGGATTAACTATGTGGGGATTAAATCCTTTCATATCTGACCCAAATCCCCCCCCAAATTAATATTAGCTCCCAAAGTCAGCTGATTTAAAATGTACTTTGATCACCTGGGAAACTTTTCTCTTCTTCTCACTGACAGGATTTCTGTGCTGAAAACAAACTCATTGCTCTTCTCTTTGACCCAATCCTGAAAACATGACATGAGCCTTGTAACTCCACACAGAGTTGTATGCTGCAAACCCACATATTCCATATCATCTGCAAATGAATTCTTATCATCTTTCATTTTTTCTTAACTTATATTGAAGCCAAAATACAGGGATTTTGCTTTTAAAAAATAAAAGAAAGCAGAAATTCCAGGGTGGTCCTAATCTTCTCATCTTGAATTTATATTTTTATATGTCAGAGATGGAACATGTGGGCAGAGTGGAATGTCAGACAGGCAGAGTATTGGGAACAGACAGAGCAGCATAAAGCAAGCAACGCTCACGGAACTAATTTACTATGTGTTAAACTGGATCAAATTCCTACAAATGGGATGTTAAACACTTACGTATGGCAGTAGATTTTTATGGAACGGGATTAAGAAATGATGTAAATTTCCAAGCATAAAATTTTGGCTAATCAAAATCTTTTGGCAAGTTAGCTGCTTTCATTTTGAATGGGCCCTCCACATTACCTCTGTCTCCAGAAAAGACTGGATCTGCATCTTCATATAGATTCCTTGAAAATTGAATGCATAATTTATTTTCCTGGCTTAAAGAAGTTCTCTGCATCATCATCATCCCTATTTATTTCTATATATTTTATTATGTACAAATCAATTTTTTTTTTTAGTAGGAACAGACCTTCTATGTGAAATACAAGCACTTAACCAAGTATCCTTAACTTCTGACCTATCAGCAGTGAAAACCTGTAAAAAAATCCAGCAGTAGAGGAACATTTCTGTTTAAAGGGGAGCACTGAGAAGATGTGCAGATCTGGGAGTAGGTTATATCAGTGTATGGCAGATTATAGCAGTAGTTTCTGAAATTACACATGGAGACTACATCATCATCCAAGTCTCTAATAATGTATTTCAAGATAGTGGAAAAAAAAAAAAAGAGAAGCTCTGCCTCTGCTGCTCCTTTCTGCCTTCACATGACTCAACCCTCAGCTGCAACAGCATGACTGGATTTATCCCTTTTGATCTGACCAGATGAAATTCAGGATCTTGTCTATTCAAACCAGAAAAAGAACTGGAGGTGGACTGAGACTTTATCAGAGAAACGACCTCTATGTAAAAACATTTTCAAAGCCTTATTTCTTACCCACAGGAAGCCCTGAACTACTTCACTCAGAGATCTGAACATCTTTCAGTCTGCTTTTGTACCATAGGCCTCCAGGTCAAAGTAGCCAAGTCAGGAGTGACACCTTGGGCCAGACCAAGACCTGTAACTCATTGTTTAGGGAGATCTTCCTCCTGCCCAGCTGTACAGAGCAGCATCCTCGCAGAAGTGCAAGGACAGTGCTGCCATCCTGTCCTGCTCCCAGCTGTACCAAAAGCCACACTGTGCCACATCCATGCAAGGCTGAGCCCAAGCACATCTCTCCCCCCTCTCAGGGTTTTTTTAGGGAAAGAGAAATTTTGTCTTTTAGCAAGATGTGTTTCTACATTGTTTTTCCACCTGTCCCTCCTTTTCTTACACTTACATGCACAGTCCCATTCCTACTTTTTAATTCTTGCCCAGCTTTCTCATTGATTGCAGGAACTGATTCACCTAGGGGCTTTAGGTAACTGAACTTAAACCATTCATTTTTACACAAATCTCATTTTGAGAAAAACATCAGCTGGGGAGCCTACTCTAGACTACTGGACCCACCTGAAATAACTAAGAAACTTATTTCTTTCCTAGGGTCTTCAGCAGTACTTCTGCCTCAACAGAAGCAAATTAAAGCAATTCTTGGTGTAGTTGGCAGAAGAAATCTTGATAATGTCCCTGTGAGGCACAGCTGAAATGGCAGGGTGGGCAAAGGAGATGACCCAGAATTGGTACCATTGTGCTTGTAGCAAGATGCAAATGAAGACACTGTCTCCTTGCAGTGCCCTGATCTGCTGTCCCTCCTCTTGGGGGCCTTGTAAAGCCCTCTGGCAACAGCAAGCCCAAGAACAGCTCAAGCTGATCTTTGTACTGGGAAAAAACTCTTGTATAAAGGTGCCACCAAGCTATGCCATCTCTTAAGTCTAAAATACAGGAATAGAGGTGCAGTGCTGTTTTCTGGAAACAGGCAGTACTCCTGGAAATGGTGCTGGGGGCAAAATGAGCAAAGTTTCTTTGTTTTAGAGGAAGAGGAGGAGAACAAGTAGGATAGTAGAAAACAGGCGGCACTAAGAACCATATGAGCGAGAAGGAAGGGATCATTTAGTTTTCTTTACCATCTAATTAAAAAAGCATGTTACAGAACATTTAGGCTATTAAAAGGTCTGTGTCTCTAGGACTCTATTTTGACTTTTGTGATGCACTTGAGTGTGAAGGATGTACTCAGGCAAAAGACAGTGACTCATAGTCACTGTGACCCACTCGCCATGTGACCTTCACCAAGATGTCTGAGCACAGAGGACACACAGATACCTTGTCAATAAAGCCATATTGATGGGCAGACACCACTTGAGAGGGAGCTGCTGCATTGACAATTCTTTCATATGAGCCCAGCAACTGGGAAAATGGAGGTGGGTGGATGTGCAGGGAAAAGCTTCTGCTGTGCAGCAGATGTTTTCAGCCTGCTTGGGTGGAGGCTTCTTCCAGCTTACAATCAGGGAGGCCAAGCTGAGGGGACCCAGATCAGTTTGGGAGTTCATAGTCCTGTTGCCTAATTTTTCTATTGGGGAAATGTCAGGGAGTGTTTGCTTGCACTTTGGGATATCTTAATTCCCTCCTCTGATGATGATTCCTGTCCTGTAAATGTTTTTACTGTTGCTGGTTAATGAATTCAGTTCAGCCTGGCAACTTATCTGCTAAAGAAGTCTGAGCAGCAGATAGCTGATATTTACCAGGCTGGAGTTAAAAATAATTCACACGTTATATTTGAATGTTGAATCTGAGGTAACCAGTCAACACAAGAGCGTAGTCCATAAGTAAGAACAGATGCAAAATTAATCAGATACATTTTTTTCTGTTTCTTTCCCCATGACTCTTCTATTTTTCTGCTAAACTCTGACTGTTCCCATCTTTTCCCTGTTGAAGGGAATAAAACCTGCATGCCAAGCTCACAAACAAAACTGCCTTCGACTGTCTTTCTGCTGATAAACACAGCAAAGCGTCCATCCGTTCCTGCAGTCCCGGGAGTCGCTGTAATGACAATGTTATGTGCAACCAAAGCAGTGCCAGGAGATGCAGACTGGAGTGTGATGGAACAGAACGTCCCTGAGCAGCAGCTGGTGGCCAGGAAGCTGGAGCACATACCCGAGAAATGCCTCTCGGTATCTTTGCTTACGATGGAAAGACTTTCGTCTGACCTACCATGGCGGTTCCTACGGCTTGTTTGATGTTTTTCTGTTTTCTTAACCATCTGTTCACACAGCAATACTGTCAAGGTGGAAAGCCCAGAGATTTATATTAGCTGGGCTGGATTAAAAATTCTTTCAAGCACAATGCTGCCCAAAGGCTCATGGCTGTGCTGCATCGGGAAAGTAGCACAGCAAAGCAACTAAAAATAGTCCCAGAGACACACAGCCCCAGCAAGTTCCCCAGACTGGGAGCCTCGGTCATCTGGTGTGGTCTTCACAAGTGGCCCCAAGGACTGAGTGAGGAGTCCTTATGGCAGCAGGGGACTGACTTGAGTGAGGAGTCCTTATGGCAGCAGGGGTGAATAGAGTCGATCCTGCCCTCAAGAGGCCTCTGTCCCAAAAAGGCCACCAGGCTTGACACCTCTGATTTCTGCTGACTAGTGATACTGGAGAGGTTGGACTCTACAACTCAGAGTCCAACAGCTGTTGATGCTGTTCCTACAACCATTGCTTTTCCTGCCACTTTTCCTGTGTCTCTGTTAGGAAGGATTTAAAAGGTTTTAGGGGCAGGCTATGAATAGGCTTTATTTCTTGCCCTGTATGGATATTGTAAAGGCAAGTGAGAGACGTGCATTGTGGCAAGTTGTCCTATTAGCATGCTGGGAGCAGGCCTGCCATTTTGACACCAGAAGACTAGGATTTCACAGGAGGACATAAATCAGCACTAGTTACCTCAGAGACTGTAAATGAACTGTAAGATACACAATGTGCTTTGCTACCAAAGACAACCAACAGGCCACTATCCATACTACATAAATTTTGGACAGCTGAAAATTGGTAGATCATTATTATGGCTGTGGAGACAGAGAGCTTTGTAGGCCACCCTTAATTCTGGCAGCAAGGAGATGAGCTAGTGCCTGGGGCAGCAAATGGCAGTACTGGTGGAGAATTTAACATCCATGTGAATTGGAGTATTGGCCATCCTTGAACAGGTAACCAGACACACATTTCCTGGGAGGGGCCAGTGACCCCTTCAGCACATTCCTGCAGTGACACCACTGGTCTCACACACCTGTATCATCCTGCTACCTCTTCTCTGTGACCCACAGAGATGGGAGGCAGTGATTCCTGGTCTAATCCTAACACTGAACAATAGAGCAAGTGAGGAAAACACATTCTTGCAGGCCAGCCTTTCCCTCTGGTATTTGCAAGCAAATTTCAAGAGCAACCCCTGGTACATGTCCATGGTGCCAGGGAGAGGATGTGTTCTGGAACACCCCAGAGCAGACTCTCCACCCTCATAGCTGTGCTGTGGTCACTGCCACTCTCCTTGGGGAACAGCCCCTTCCCCTCACTCCTGCTCCTGGGAGTAATGGAATATTTACAACACACTTGTTTTGAAGCTTAGTTCCTGCTCCATTGCACTGGTTGTTTATTGAGTAATTGAATTTTTAAGAATTAACTTAAAAGTTGAATCAATACATAAGAAGGATGTAAGTGACAGCATTTCTATGTTGTAATCCAGACTTTTAGAAGTCTTCCCCCCATAATTACCAACATCACATCACATCACATCTTATTTGATTTCACACCACTGTCTCACTGCTTTTCCTTCTGTCCTCCTAGGAACCAAGAGCAGAGCAGCCCTAAGAACCATCTCTCTGAAAAAGACACCATGGAGTAGGAGTCAAAGAGTCTCCTGAGAACTTGTACAGGCTGCACCTAAGGTTGCCTGTCCTGGCATCAGGAACAACTTCTGACAACAATCCTGCAAACTTCACCAGAACCGTGAGGGCCGAGCCAAGCTCTTCCTGCCACGTGCATCACTGCTGCACGGGTCATCAGGGAAAGTGCTGTCCCCACTTACAGTCAATCAACTCCAGGACAACTCACTTCTCTCAGTAATGTGCAAAAGAAGACTTGTTTCTTCTTTTTTAGGAGCATCATCTAGTTAAAACACCTTCCTAGCTCAAATGGACAAAAATGCAGGGCAGCTACAGGAAGATTTCTTGGGCCTATTGCTCATCATGGGGGTGCAAACACTGCCATATCCTCATCCCTCACCTGCAAAATGCAGGCTGAGAGAAAAGAGGGAGCCAGCAGGGATGCAGAGGCAATATAAAAGGATGCAGCTGGGAAGGTGGTGAGAGCTGCCAGCACCAGAGCTGCCTTGACCCCCAATGATAGTTGTGTCTGTCACAGCAAGGATGGGGTAACTTTTTCTCCTGGGAGAACCTTGTCTCTGCCTTGCTGTACTGCCACTGCATCTGCAGTGGCCTTCAGGAACAGAGCTCATTTTGGACCAAAGATATCCTTCCACCCTCCATCTTGTACTCAACTCTCTCTCCTCAGCTAGGGTTCTTCAGTCAAAAAGAGTGGCTTGACCTGCTCTTTGTTTGTGTCCTGCAACCCAGAGAGCCAAGAGAGGCACTAAGTATCTCAGCTGGCTGTCTTAAAGGTGCCTGCTGTCATTCAGGAGAGGATAAAAGTAGGTGGCTCCATAATGTCCACAAGCAGTTCCAGCAAGTGCTTGAAGGAATGTTTGCCTCATTTTCTAGGACATGAATCTGAAAAACACTCACTGGATATTAAAAACAATAAACATTTGTTAGATAATAAATCCCAGACTATGCTTTCTTGATAAACCGGATGATTTTATAAGGACTCCCCCGTGACTGAAGGCAGATTCTTTCACAATGTCATAATTTGTTTTGAGCTTTGCTCTTCATTACCTGTTTTGCCTACACCCTGTACTATGAATGAGGAAAACACCTCCAATTGCCCTTTGTGCAATCTTAAGGGAGAAATTCAAGTAACTGGTAAAGTAATAAATCCTTACTACAGATCATCACTCATTTTTCTTTTAGATTTATTAAAGACTTTTACCACTGGTTGGAGGAGGAGGAAGCAAAAGGTAGAGCAATTTCTCTCTTTTGTTGCTACAGCAGACCGCAAAAAAAATTAAAAAAAAAAATCCCTCCCTCTATCCAGCCATTGCACTAGTCCAAGTCTATTCAGTGGGACCATGAGTCATGTCACCAACAGCTCTGCAAGTACAGAGTTATTTCTACATCCTAACAAAAGCAATTCTGTAGCTCAGGATGACAAATTCATGAAACATCTGTGAAAGGTCAAGAAACAACGTGCCACTTTGGGACAAACAGTCTTTCTTCTGAGGTCCCACATTTCAGAGAAAATCTCTGCTTCTCGGCACATGCTGCCAAAAGTTATATTAAAAATACTATGCTATAAAAAATGTTAATATAACACAGTGCTGTTTTATTTATGTTTTTTAGCAAACTCAGATGGGCAGTTACAATATTTTAAGAAAACAGCAATCCAGCAGCCAGGTACTAGCATTCTTCACTCTGTGCAGATCTTTCCCTTCCAACCAAATCTGATTTTTACCCATCTCTGCTGTTCCTTTCTCTCTCTGTATAACCTGTGCAGCCAGGGGCCAAAGGCTGCATAGTTTCTATCTCTCCCTTTTCCATTGCAGAGACTTGTCACTTCAAATCAAGACAGCTACAAGGGTGCTTCCAAAGAAAATAAGCTAACTGGGGGTAGGGGTAAGGTGAGGAGTAAGAAAGCTCATTAGGGCAGGACCTGAAATAAAAGAGTTCAGGCATCTGTGTGCCTACTTAGAATAGAAAATCTGCCCCCTTTGGAGAGCAGAAAAAGAGATTCTGCCTCAGGGATGAGTCTGGGACAGGTCTGCAGATCCGCATGTAGTAGTTTCCAAAAATCCCCTTCTGTGGGTTTTAACATGGAAAGGGACAATGTAGCCCAGGGTTTTTTTTATTTTTAAATCATCTTAAATCCATTGGAATGTAGTTTTCCTTTCTGTTTCGTCACTTACAATCAAATTATAGGTGTTGCTACTGCTCCATCCATTGTTACCCCAGGCTAATATTTTCCATCATATCCACTCTTTCCAGTTGCTGGAAACTTTGTCAGACCTTCAGCTTTCAAGATTTAAAATCTTCCATGCTCTTTCTCTGACTGAAGTCAATCAGGAAATATCCATGTTCAGATGCTTTCTTTATCAAAAATTATTGACAAAGGCAGATTTCCCCACAAACTCTTGAGATGATCATGAAGGTTCAGTACAGAAAGTGGAAATTTGGCTGAAAGACAGCAGTGACGTTAGAAGGCTGTGTGACACCACCTTGCAGAGAGTTATTTTTGAATAAATTGATGTGGACTTGATGAGCAAGGTAGCAATGCCTGTCTCTCCTGCATGCACAGGGTTTGCCCAGTTCTCTGTTACACAGTGGCTAAAGTAGAGTGTTGCTGGTGGGAGATCAAGCTCCTGCTGAACATGCCACACTGGCAAGCCTGATACTGTTTGGAAGGGACTGTGTGGGCTTCTTATGTCCTACAAGAGAATGTGGCATGCACTGCCCCAAAATCTCATTTAGACTGATGTCATGATCAGTGCTGCAGTAGCAGAGCAGCCCTGTAGTCCCAAGTCATCAGGCAGACGTGTGCCTGAACCATCCAACCTGTGTCACTGCCACAGCCCTGGCTGTAGAACCGCGGAGGAGCCACACCTCAGCAATCTTCTCAGCTGTGACATGGGGACAACATGCTGGTATTTTAAACTGCATGTATGCCAGCCCAGCCCTGGTCTGCCTGGTGCACTGCAGGGCCACAGGCCTTTCACACAGTGGGAATATTTGGGACTGGCTCCTCCAGAGGACCAGCCTTTAGCATGGCCTTCCAGGCCTGGCTCCCCTCCCACAAAAAGCTTACTGCCACTGTCTGGGTGCACTTTGCAGAGCAAGCCATACAGTATTAGATATTCCTGAGCAGAGTTTCCATGTTTTTTTTCCCAAATGAACTTGGTTATTAGTAGATTAAGGGACTCAGCACACATATTTTCTAAACCTTTTGTCTAACATTTCTCACAGAAGTCAAATATGGGCTATACCTTTCATACCTATTCACTGGAAGTTAATGGAAACTACAAGCAGGGCATAGTACACTTTGGAAAAGAAATAGAAAGCTTCAGGCATCCATCTTCCACAGACTTGTTCTTTGAGGAGCTCTCAGCAAAGCCACAGAAGCAGAAACAAACCATCTCTGGCTCTCAGTCCCTCCATAACACTGACTGAATCACTTGGACCTGATAAAGGACAGCGTCTGCCTTTGTCAGAGGTATCACCAGCACACAACTGCAGCATTTCCACCAGATTCCAGATCTGTGGCTGCTGGCATCTAACCTGCCTCCAGCCTAAGGGATGGATGCTAGAGATGAACCCTCCTGATCTCTGCTCTATTCAGGGTGCTTTGTGCCACTGATACCTGGAGAAGGCAGCAAGGCAGAAAAAAATGCTCGGATGAAAGACGTTCTTAGTGCTGCTTCTTCATGTATATTCATTTTTATACCTTATTCATTTTTAAATTGCATATAAACAAGCACAAATAAGAGCTCCCACTGTAAATATCAAAGCTCCAAAGACCTGGGACTACATGGCTCCACTAACTTTGAAGGAAATAAAGGCTCATGAGTGCCAATGTTATTGCTGAAAACAAGATCTAAGTCACTTAGATCTTTGAAAGTCAGACACAGCTTTCAGTTACATGCTTGAATCACTAAAGCATGTACAACAATAACATCATAAATGCGTATAAATATCCACTTAATGAACACATATGTTCATATGTATTTAATTTAATTGAATTTTATAGTAGCTCTTACACACCATCTGCTTTCTCTGTTTGTGTCTGGGACTGAGCTAAGACATTGATTTAGAATTTCCTTTTTTCCACCTTTTTGTAACTTTCTTCGGATAAATTCTCCTGTTTGCTCACACCTCAAAACTATGCTCTTTTTATATATGTATACCTACAGTTTCAGCTATTTTCTATATTAATCCAAACACTTTAAAAAATGCTCTCATAAAATAAAATGTTATTCCAAAACAATTGTTTTCAAAACTAGGATACTTTTTATGAGGAAGAGATCTGCTGAGAAAAGTGTGCTGGTTAGCACCCACATAAGCAGATCTGCACTTATGAGTGGCATTGATTTCAAAGGATGTGTTTGGAGTGGCAGGCTTATACAGAAAGGCTGGAATATCCTGTCATATGTGATTTTCTTGCCTCCCAGCACTCACTACAGATGCACTTCTGTTGTTTATTCAACATTTGCACTATATTTTATTGAAAAACAACCCCAAACCAAACATTATGTTACTTTTAAAGATAATAGATTTTAAAGTTTTTGGAGCAAGAAGACTTTTTGACTAGTACCAAAAGCACTACAATCTGGATCAGACTTGGCCTTTGTCTTGCAGCTATGCTACAAACAAGCAATAGGATAAACCAAGATACACTTGAGATGCAGATATTTGAAGAACAAAGAAAAATGTGATTTTTCTAAGGAAGATTCAAATCTTTACACATTTTAAGCCTCCACTTGAATCAATATCTAATAGGCCACACCACTGACTTACACTCCAAATATTACACCTGCTTTTGTATTAGACAATTATCATGCCAAGAGAATATTTTGCTTTCATTTTTACTCCTGGCTCTGTTCTTGTTGTTGCAGATTGCATTGATTCAAAAGCCAGCGACCTTGGCTAATTTGCGGAGGACAATTAACACTTAAGCAAGAGTGTTTCAAAATCCAGCTACTGGTGATTTGCCAAAAGAAAGAACAAAGCCGTAAAATGCACATTACAGTTGAAAAAAAAAAGAAAACAAAAAAAAGAAAGGAGGAAAATGAAGCAGTGGGGGGCAAGATCTGCCTGCAATGCTGTGAAAGGAGAAAAGACCCAGATAAACTGAAGCAGGTATCAAATACACTGAATGCCTAAGCAGTGAATTGTTTTTTTTTGAATGCTTGACAAACTTACATGGGTATCTGGGAACCAAAGAATATAACAAACATAAAAGCGTTCCATTTGTGGTTGCTAAAAGAATAAAAAATGCCATGTATGCAGCAGAAGCAACCTGGTGAAATATGAAAAATATGTTACTGTTTAGCACTATGGTCAATGTATTCAAAGTACTGGTGGCATAAGTATTTCCTCCCTGTTTAAGCTGGGGCAAAACACAAAAAAAGAGAACAAGGGATCCCCCAAATCCACCTCTATTTCTTCTAAGACTTTAATAAAAGAAAGAATTCTTTGACAGAAGCATAGCCTCAGTCCACCTCCCCACCACTTTTGGAAACCTAACTTTGAACTTTGCTATTGTCATGTTTGCTAAAATTATTCTACACGCCGGTTTTGCCTAAACTACTTTATTAGAAATTGCTAAAGAAATTGAGCTGCTTTATAAAGTACTTAAATCACTTGCATATCCTCTCCTTTACTTGCAGATCATCATAGTGGTGAACAGGTCAAACTCAAGTTTCATCAGGGGATGGGACAGGGAGGAAAGGAACAACAGAAATTCTTTATGGCAAAGGACCATAATTTCAATAATAACTTGGAAGATATTCATTTCAGAAACAAATCACCCTGGATGACAAATCCTTCATATTTGTGCATTATAACTGGTCAAAAGCACACCCGCTTTGAGAGTATAAAAATATTCTGAGACTGGTTAGGGCTACACACATATTAACATTGTATATTACAGTTGTTTCAAATGAAGATTTTCAAATTACACCAACAGGATCTTTTTTATGGGTAGTTGTATTGTGCTGGAGATAGACCTTGGAGAGCAGACACTTCAGTGGAGAAGGCTGCTGTGAAGGATGACCTCCCTCTACCTTTCTTTCTTCTTTTCATTTTTTTCTTAGTCAGCAGAACTCTTTAAGCTCATCACATTACACAATTACACAAGGCAAAGCAGAAGATCTGTTCTTTCAGGATGCTCATACTGAAACCAAAGTCTGTGGTTTTTAATGCACCCCCAAATGAAAATGGAGCCCAGCAGTCCCACTTCATAAGCAGTAAGGGGGCAGGACAGAGAGCAGAGTGACTTTCCCAAAACTCTGTAAAGGTTTGTTGACAGATGGAAGCAGATTCCACGTCTCTTTGCAGTACTCTAATGCCTTTTTCCTTGCCTGAACAAGTGGGCAAACAGAAATGCCATGGAGATCAGCTTGCAGTGATCACTATTCCTCATTATCCTGTTGCCTCATAATCATCCATTTAATTTGGAACCCAGGAACGGCAGCAGTGGGAAGGGTAAGAACTGCCTTGCAGTTTAGGGTCTCTGTGCTGATAGAAAGTAGAAAAGATATGGAGACTGCTCTTAAGCCTCCTTGTGTTGAGTTGCAATATAATCTGGGACTTTGGCAAAAAAACCTCTGTCTCCAGTGAATTGTCATAGACTACAGTTTTATAACCCTGAAGAGAAAAGTCACCAAAAGCTTTTTGACAAACCTCAAAACCACTGTCTGACCATGACTTACATAACCCTGTTGAGTACCAAAATTGGTCTGCAACAGTGTTTAAATCACACAGGTCTGAACAGTAAGAATGGAAGAACAATAGAATGAAACATTTTTAGAAAAAAAAAAAGTGAAAGAAAATGAGAAAATTTACATGTTTTTCTCACACTGCACACTTGCCTTCTCACTTTGCCCTCTTTGGCAGTCCAGTTGAAAGGCTTGAATTTGTTCTTTTGGCCCAGTTGAACTGCTACTTTATTTTCCTCACAGCAAACCTCGCAATATCTGAATATCTGGCAAGAGAAAAATAAACCAACAAGCTGAGATTCTGTATAATCCCAGCATAGAAGAAGTATTGGAAGTCTTAGCATTTTTTTCATTTAAACACCTGGGAAAAGAAGTTCCAAATTTTTAATTCAGCCTTATGGTAACAATTGCAGAAACAGTGACTGAAATTGAAAGTATTCATATTCTGAATGCTTTCTTATTGTTCAAAACTAACTTTGTCTTACCAAGCAGATGTAAGAACATATATCTTTTATAAAACTAGACACAATGCAGTTGCCTTCTCTTCCAGTGGATTGGGATATTTACTCATCAGTTCAATAACAAATATGGGCCTAAAGTTAATTTTTAAGCTTTAAGCTTTATCCATGGTTTTCTCTGGAAAAATTCTCCATTTCAATCTCACATTTTTGTGTTCCAAAGAACTGAACAAGTTGCTGAAGTGTTTGCTCAAGCTAATAAACCAATTGGCTGTCACGATTTAAGAGCAAAGTCTCGCATTTCTATGCGGCATCTTTAAAACTCCAACTTGCTCACAAGGACAAGAGCAGTCACGATGCAGTACCTTAGCCCAAAATAGGTATGCAAATGCTGGCTGTACTGGATCACTAAGCCACCTGCTAGAGGGTCATTTGCATCTACTTAAACAGAACAGGCTTTACTGGGATGCAGACTGATTTCTTAAATACCTATTAGGATCTAGGCCGGACAATTTTCATTTCTTAATGGAAAAGGTCAAATTCTGCAATCCACACACTACTGAGAATTTTGAAGAGCTAAGAGCAGAGCAGCATTAAGAACACCTGTATTCACATAATCAAATGAGTCTCCAAAATAACTGCCTCGATCACTTTAAAGGCAGAGGAGTTATCAAATGTGCTTGCATGTGGGAATGCAGCTCTCCCTGCACTGGCAAGTTTAACACTCGAGCGTGCAGCAGCTGATCCAGGTGAACAAGCTTTCTGCACAAGTGGAATCAGAAAACTTTATCAAAGCAAAGGATTTTTTCTTCCTGCAAAGACAATAGACACCACCCTGGAGTGCCAAGCACGGCAGTTTCTGTAATGCCTGCCTGTGATCACCACTCCAGGATCTGAAGTCTACACACTGCCAACAGAGCCCCACCACAGAAACAGTTTGATTGAAGTATTTTCACTACACAGGGTTGTGTCTAGCCCTGAATCTTCTCCCAGTCTTGGTTCATGCCAGTATTGCAATGAATCCATTAAAAATAGTGGAGTTGCAACAACATAAGCCTATAGTCTCCGTGCCTTTGGTGGAGTCATCTGTTAAAACAGAGGTCACCTCCCTTTGCTGGTCACTACTGAGACCAGCAGAAATCCATATGTGCCACAGAAATGGAGCCAGTGCCATTACTGCTGAATTTTCAATCACAAAATTACAGGTGTGGATAAGACAGCTACAGTAGAGACAGACCAGGCACCAACAGCTTTGTACCCCTTTAATATAAAAGTTTTCCATAGAATTGTCTTCCTTAAATTTCTTTGTGGGTCTTGTGATGGGCCATTTTGTGTAAATACTTCAGCAGGGCCTTTCTTTAGGATGGTGCTGTCTGATAAGGTGGAAGGGGGAGCTCCTGGGCACAACCAAAGCAATCTTTGGAGACTTTGCTTTTTCATTGTTGATTGGGAGCTGACCATGCTCCCAATACTGCTACAGGTTTTAGCATCAGTGTAGTAAAACTGTAACTAAATAACCAAAGCGCTAAGGAAATGTAAAGTAAATGCCAGTGCACATCAGTCTTAAAAAGAGACTCTTTAAAGAATTAGATAATTAAAGTATTGACATAGCTTTTTTACATATCAGTATGTTTTTGCTTCCTTAACAGGATTTTTTTTTAGCAAATATGTATCAGTATGAAACATATTCAGCATGCTAAACCTAAAGGTGGAACATATGTGTCTGATAAATAGCCTGTTACAAACTTATTGTATTTCAGGATTGTTCCACTTCAGTTTAAAATTTGTTGTATGTTCTTTTGAAACTGTGTTGGTAAAACTGGGATTAATTTAATACACATTTTATTAAAATTGTTTGCAGTAGGGAAAGACAAAATTATGAATGTACAGACATTGAAGCACTGAGCTGCCTATAGTGTTTAGAACAACTGAAAATAAAGCATGTCAAACTGCAAATTCCACAAATTTCCTGATTTTCTGGCACCAGTCACTCTGCCTCAGATGCATGCTAGAGTGAAAGGTCTTTTATACAATTTAGTCTTCCCTTAGACAATATGATAGGTATATCATTGAATTATTTCCATGCAGCCACTGTGTTCAAATAATAAAATTCTCAGTCCAACTCATTTTGTAAATATGCTAGAGCTGTTCAAGGGTTCTCTGAGCTCATGTGATGGGAGTGATGGCTCTCAATGGTCAAAAGAAAGGAAAATTCTCTGCTGGGATTTTTCCATCTGGTTTACATTGCAGTCCAAACTTTACGGATCAAAGAAAAAGCATTTTCTCTTTTACCATGTTATCTAACATGAGCCAAAGTATTTTTGGGTCTGTTCGGTGGAAAAGAAAGAGAGTAGAACTTTATGGAAACTATCCCTATTTTTATTAGTTTCAAGTCACTTTTTAAAGCCATAATGTGTATTAATAGATATGGGCATCAGCCTTGTGAATTCTGGTACAGAGAGCTGAACAATGAAATCTTTGCTCCATTTTTATTTGTTCTTAGAAAAGCTGTGACTGCCATTCCTAGAAAGATAATCACATGGCTGCAAGCTTAGAGGCAAACATAAGAACTGGCTTTTTGCATCCACAAATCAATAGCAGAGCTACCAAATTCTTTTAGCTGTAAGGCTATCTAGCCTTTAAAGCTTGGGCTGAAATTCAGGAGTCTAGAAGGAGTTTAGTCTTACAGAGCTTTGACTTGGAGCCTTCAAAGCCAGACATGCTCTCCTTTCTTTCCATTCCACACACTTTCTTCTAAAGATTCTTAGTTATATCAACAAGCCCTCTAAGTCATAAGTTCTGGTGCTCACTTCTGGCTAGCTGGCCCCTAACCTTGCTACCAAGTTAGCAGAGTTGAGGTAGGGACAGAAAAAAGACTTCTAAAAGGGAGAGATAAAAAAACAAACAAACAAAAAAAATCCAGTATGCAAGAAACACGGACTACTCTGAACTTTCCAGGAGTGCAACAAATGAAATTATAGAATCATTTAGGTTGGAAAAGACCAAGCAATAGGACTACAGGAAAGGAGAAGAGACTGATGCACAGAAAGTTCCACCTGAATATGAGGAAGAACTGTACTGTGTGAGTGACCAGGCACTGGAACAGGTTGGCCAGAGAGGTTGTGGAGTCTCCCTCGCTGGAGACATTCCCGAACCATCTGGATGTAATCCTATGCCCTGTGCTCTAGGATGACCCAGCTTGAGCAGGGAGGTTGGACCAGATGACCCACTGTGGTCCCTTCCAACCTAATCCATTCTGTGATTCTGTGATCACAAAATTCAACCATAAACCTAAAACTGCCAAGTCCACAACTAAACCGTGTCATTAAGTGCCAAATCTACGAGCCTTTTAAATACCACCAGGGATGGTGACTCCACCCTTCCCTGGACAGCCTGTTCCAGCACTTAACAACTCTTCCAGTGAAGAAATTTTTCCCAACATTCAATCTAAACATTCCCTGCTACAACCGAGTGATAAAGTCTCTTGTCATGTTGCTTGTCACCTGGGAGAAGAGACCAACCCCCATCTCGCTGTGACCTCCTTTCAGGTAGTTGTAGAGAGTGATAAAGCCCCCCCATAGCCTCCTTTTCTCCAGGCTGAAGAATCCCCGTTCCTTCAGTCACTTCCCATATGATTCTTCACCAACTTTGTTGTCCTTCTATCAATGCACTCCAGCTCCTCAGTGTCTTTTGTGTAGTTACATAGCATTTTTGTGACACGGTAGAGATTTTCAAAAAAAACCCCACTGCCAAGCAAAACACCTCAAAACCACACAAAAAGCATAAAGCCACCATAGTTATTGTGATTTTTTTTCTGTCTCTTAGGCAGTAGAAAGACTTTTAGTAGCTATAACTTTCCAGAGAGTCAAAGTATGTCAGCTGTGCAGTCAAACAGTTTCTTCCGGACTGCTTACAGTCTTTTAGTCACATCACTGTTTAATGGGGATCAGAAACCCAAACTTTTTAAACCTTGATAGATTTAAGAAGAAACAAAGATTAATTTGATGTACAGATTGTACCTATCAGATCTTGGTGGGAAGACTCTCAGACAGCAAGTAGTGCAGGCAACTGAGTGTGCTTTTTCTACAAAGTCCGAAGCAGCCCAATCTTGCAAGAGGTAAGGAGCACACATGGGAGCAATGCAGTGTCCAACTGTTAGGAAAAACTTGTCTGTCTGCAGGAAAACCAGACATTTTTACACCAGTATTTGAAAAGGAAAAGAACTATACCCTAAACTATTCCAAAGCTCATATATTCCAAATAAAGGAAACTTTAGCTAAAGGAAAGGAAAAAATATCAGAATTCAGAGCTAGATACTTCCACTGATTGGAATATTATGTTGGATTTAGATGAGATGATTATTACAAACAGGACATGACTACATTGATTAATGTGACAGCTGAATCTAAAATAAAGATTTTGCAGAGAAAGTTGACTCATGTGGAATACAGATGGGTGAAACTTTAGGCAGCCTCCCTGTAAGGGGAAATAAAGTCTTGAGAAATAGAAAAGTTTGCAATTGCCTATGGAAGTGGAATATCTGTTCTTGTGTTGAAAACATATCAAAGTGTATATTTCACTTAAAGACATTATAGTGCAGAGGATGAGAAAACCTCTTGAAAACAGGAACCATTTCTGTAGGAGGAAGACAATAGAGCACAGCTGTGGATTATAGCTGATGTGCTGTAACAATGGGCTGTCACCAAGAGGAGAAGGCCATCCTTCTCCAACTTTCTTTGGGGCTGCAGTGTCTGCTGTGCTCAGTCCATGCATCAGTCCAGCTCCATCAGTTTGGCTTGCTCACCTCCAATAGAACTGGTTGCTGTTGTGGGGGATTAATGTGGTGTTGAATTGTTCACTGAACCAGTTCCTGCCTTGACTAGATATTTAGCAGCTGTTTACTGTAACCAGATTGTGCACAACAGGGAATGGGGGGAGAAGAACCACATCTTCTAGTGGCAGCCAATAGTTACACCAAGTTCTGGACAATGTAAAACTTGGAGTAGGCAAGAGGACACTAAAGAAAGAGAAATCGCCAGCAAGTACAGAAGTATCATAGACACTCCATTACTGTCTGCTTTTATTGTTAGAAAACTTCTTTAAATAAACCATTGTTGAAAACTTGGTTTAAAACAGAAGAGACATAGTGAAAACAGTCTGAAATTACACATACTGGTATGTACAAACAAATGTTAAATCCATGGTACAAGCCTGGCCTGGGACTTCTTGGTGATGTTGACCCTGGGTAGTGGTTCTGCATTACTCTTGTCACTATCTAGATCTCCTAAAGAATATGTGATACATAAATTCTATATTTAATACCTATGACAAACCAACCAGCTGAGCATAGTGTCACACATTGGATCACAATTTGATTGTTATGTTTTGTGACAGCTGGGATTTGAATGATCTTACTTCGTAAGCAGGGAATTGTAATTAAGCTGTCTCATGAAGAACAATGTCAATATTGTTCAAATAACATTTTAAAAACCTGATAAGTTAAGTTTGCATAGGTAGGGAGTATTAACCTGCAGGACAACACACCTGAGACTATCACCTGTTGAAATCCTGTGTAATAAAAGTCTTAGAAATAGGCCACTGGCACTGAAAATAAGAGCATTGTAAGTTCTTGCAAATACAATGAGAAAGAGCGAGACAAAGGACATGCACATATATAGTATCAAAAACACAGCCCTCATCCTAGAGGCCTCTGTATCTTACAAAGCTGCTTCTGTGAGTTGACTGTTCTGGTCCTTGATACAACACAGGCCTATGTATTTTAACTTCTACATGGCACTGGGCTTTAGCTTCCAAAAGTAGTACGGGAATCGGAGCAGCTTTTCAGTGCAAATAAAACTATGACTTGAGACAGAGAGGTGTTGCAGAAAAAACCCCACACATAAACCAGATGAGATTGAGGTGAAAGTCAGTGTAGTATTGCAGGCTGCATAAGAGTTAAAAACATATAGCCAGCACTTAAATTCTGTGCACCTGTGACAGGAGCAGGGGAACATATCATGAGAGGTTTCAGGTTTTTGTGAGTCCCCGGGCATGCACATATTATTGCATGCTGAGAAAAATAGCAAACCATGAATCTAGAGAGAAAGAGCATTTCTCTGGCAATTGCAGCATGTGCTAACTTCTAAAGGAACTCTATAATCCTCAGTGGAGAGGCAGAGTGAGCCAAAGGAGGAGAAAAATTATATCTGAGAATGGCAGTGAATGTAGGTGGAACTAAGAAAATCTAGCACACTCATTTAGTATTGCTTCCCAATAGACCACAGTCATGATCATCTTGGGGTGTGATGTTTTGTTCAGGTCTCGAAAGAGCAGAATACAGGAAATAAAGGAAAATTGAGTTCTTCACTAACCCCAGGATTAGAAGATTTAGAATAACTCATAGTGTACTGGATGTCAGCTCCTCTGCTGCTTATGGAAATGCAGAAGAGAGTTTAATGTATTCACTTGTTTAACGAAACTGCAGATTAAAGTTTAATATATTCTTTTGTCATGCATACAATTAAACCAAAAATTTGTAGCTGATTGTGAATTGTTTACTAATGAGACTAATAATTACCTGCCATATCTATTTGAGACAGGCCAGCAACTACATGGTCTGTCTTCTGGTTAGATATGTGAGAATAATGTACAGTCGGAAAGGATGTCTTAGGAAGCATGATTCTCTTGAAGAAAGTTGGCAGTGAAAAGAGAGGCAGAAGTTTAAAAAAGCATTAGACATTTCAGACATGTAAACTTTCCTTGTGAGGGCAGTTTACATTGCCTGATATGTCCTTTTGTAAAATATTAGCTTTATTGGCCAGAGGCCCAATTCTCTGGTCACATTCAGAGACAGCTCTCATGTGAGAACAGACTGAGACACAGAGGATGAGAATCAGTTCTTGATATATGTATGTTGGATGATATGAAGAGGAATAATGAAAAAAATCCAAACTCATTCTGTGAAATAAATATCACTACCAGCTTATTGCAGATACTTGTGGACAAGATGCTCAGCAGATGTGCAAGTGTATAGTGTTACTGACTTCAGTAGCACAAACACAACTTATCCTGTGCAGAGCAAAGCCTTGAAACTTCATAGTTAGCAAGTTTAACTTCTGTGGAGGTTTCAATGAATAATGCTCAGATTGCTGAGCCTTTTCCAGAGAGCAAAACATGGGGCTAAACTAAATATTTTATATTAAATGAATGATTGCCCTCCAAAAATAGGTGCTTTTCACAGAGTAGAAGTTTGCCTCTTGTTTCAGCTAAAAGAAAACCTCACACATCCAAAACTTCTCTCCAATAGCCCTACATGAGGCTGACAAAGAACAAATTCCTGTATATCTGGATATATAGCTGGCCTGCTGTCATAACTTCTGTTTTCTGTTGCTGAGGAATTTTATTTGGCATGTGAAGTGGTTGCTAGCAACCACAGGTGGCATCCCTGCCTCATAGGAAGGGCTTTGTGCAGAGCTGTGCTGCCCATCCTCAGATGGCCCCGAGCCTGCACTGACTGCCCTGGCAGTTTTCCTGCAGGTGGGCTCTGGGAAGCCACAGGGACCTGCCACAGGTGAGCAAACCAAGGAGCAGCTCAGCTTGTGAGACTGTCCTAAGGGAACCCCAGGGATGCTGAGGGTCCCTTCCTCTACCAGCCATTGGACCTGGCAGTGCAACCTGGCACCGACTGCCAGGGAATTTATGCCTTGGAAGAGCTGAACTGCACTGACGCAATTTCAACCATCCGGGGCAAGACATGAAACCATTTTTGTGAATTGTTAAAAGCCTCACATGGGTTGAAGTCTGCAGTTTTTGATGGTACCTGGCTGCCCAGCACAGGGAGGTAACACAGCTCCTCACTAGGTCACGCACGATCCCACAAACTGTGGAGCAGTCCTGGCAGCAGAGCTGCTCCGTGTCTAGCTAGGCAGGCCAGCTGTTTGTGCTTTACAGCCTACAACAGCAAAGACATGAAGCCAGCTGACTGCAGGCAACAACACCTCAGCATCCCAGACCAGGTTTGGGTTTTGTCTTCAGTAGATGTTCAAGGTACTTGTGGCAGTTTTCTGGTGGCTCTTGAAGATAAAAGCTTTTTCCCAAAGGATTGGTTGATCAAGCTGAATCACCTGCTTTGGGCTTCATCCTTAAGATGACCTTCATAGCTTGCTGAAGCAAAAGGGATAATTTTTTCCTTTGGAAAATTTAAAAGAGGCAGTTAACCTCAGCCATATGTATCTACATTAGAAATATATTTTTACTGCATTATTGAAGCCTGCTGCATAAATTACACTTTGCAATCCTTTGCCAGAAGCTATGGGGTAGACTAATTTTAACAAATCATCATCATCCTCATCATCATCATCCCATCTCTTCCTTATGGGCTGCACACATTTTTAGAGGATAAATTCACCACAGCAGTCAGGGTTCTATTTTCTAGCTTAAAAAAACCCCAAACAAACAAGCAAAGAAAGAACCAAAAAACCAAAAACAAAACCAAAACAAACCAACCAAAAAAAACCCATCAAAAAACCAACACAGAATTATATAATTACATAATGCAGAAACACTTTTGACTCATTACTGTACTGAAAAAAGCAAATTAAAAGCTCGAATTTAATGTGCTCAGAGTTCTTGCTTTGGAAAATTACTTAGTACAGAAAACAGCGATGCAAGAAAAGCCCCTTTGGGCTTTAAGGCATGACTCAGATATGATGAGATATTGCTCCCTCTGCAAACTGACACGGGCTGCACCTTCCCTTTATGGTGGTGCAGGTGAGACTGGCAGCAGGTTAAGGATCACTCCAGAGAACAGAGCTAACCATGGAAACCACAGCAAAGAAGGACTCCATCAAAAACCCTGGGTTAATGAACCATGCAGCAGCACCTTGAGACTCTCATTTCATTCCAATAAATGCTTGTAACTGGGAATTAAAACCACCAGCAAAGCTAAAACCATGAAAGGAGGAAGAGATTTACACTCACCTGCATGGGGAGTTTTGAATCCCTCATTCCTTCAAGACAGACTCTTAACTCACCCAGCAGGAACTGTGGTTTGCCAGGATGCTTTAGCCATACAGATTTTCCACATGAACGCCCACTGCACATAATATATACTCCATGAGCTGTATGTGTTACCACAGGTGGGATCTGCAGACAAAAAAAACCAAAAATGAATGTATATTTAAGTATTTTTTATTCACTTCTGCTTTTAACATGACCCTGGAGAGCATACTTATTCTTTTTCCATACTCATGCACACCTATGGGTTGGAATGTTTTTTTATTCTGAAGTTTGTATTGTTATTTTTGTTATAAGGTCTATAAAAATATTTCAGGAAGCTGCTACTTTTTGAAGTTCTTCCTAAGATTGCAAAAAAAAAACAAAAATAAAAACAAAAAAACAACCCCCCCCAAAAAAAACCATCAAACCCAGAGTCAGCTTCCTCTTTCTTTCTCTTTCATCTTTGAGAAAATGAAAAAAAAAAATCAACAGGTAAGATAACTTAAAGCATACATCTCTGAGTTTTTGAATTACACTGTTTGCTCTTTCTGGCTTTGGAGGCTTGGGGAGCTGCACTTTAACGCACTAGCTCCCATTTTATTCCAAAGCATTTTACCAGAAACTGTGGTCCAATCAATGCTGTTTTTCAGGGGAATTCTTATCATAGGTTAGTACAAGAAATGCAGGTCATGTGGGGAGCAATGCTGTACAGAACCAAAGCATGAGACTGTCAAACTGTAAATAAACATCATGAGGCTTTGCCAGAGGAGAGGGGACACAGGCTCATTCTGCCCTGAGCTAGAAGGAAATATTCCTACTCTGTACGACAAACTCTTCCAAAATATTTTGATTGACACCATAAAATCAAGGTGATTCAATGCTTTTCTGCACTTGCCATTCTGTAGAATACACCCTTCAGGGTTTTCACTCTAACTGGACATTCTGCTTTTGAAATAATCTGGGCTTTCCAACAGACAGCTAGTTTGCTTCTCCATGAGCTCTAAGAAGGCCAGCTCATCTCTTTCTCCTTGGCAGAGGTGGTAGGATGATGGACTCAACATTCCAGCCAGGAAACTGCTCTCCAGAGCAGCTGGAGACCCCAGTGCATGTAATTTGAAAAGGCAAATAACAAGCTTTTCTTAATACATGTCTTTGAGAAAAACATACCTCTAATCACCATGGTCACATCACACAGTAAATACGACCAACATGTCATTTAAAACCATATTTTAAAGGAACAGATGAAAAAAAAAGCCAAGAGTTGTAGAAATCTGTAACTGTAAACCAACTACATCAGTAAAAGGTTGAATTCCCATGACTGGGAGAAAGGTAGCTTTCTACCAAGGCTAAAAACAAGTTCCTTGTGGCAGCATCTGGGAAAAACATGACACTGCAAGGAATCCCAGTTCCCACATCCTCAACATGACTGAGCAGCCACCCAAGTGATGAGGCATCTCACCCCTAATTCCATGAGGAAAAACCCCACAGAGCAGAGGTGTACAATAAGCAAAAAAGGGCAGGGTGGGCAAGAGCTCTGTTAATGCACTGGCAGGACAAAATTTGCAGTTGTTACATCCCCAATTATTTAGGTCTTTATGAAGGAGGAGGCTGAGTTTGACCTCAGATCTCCCACGGCAGCAGCCTAGGGACCCGAGCCCTAGCAGGGCTGACCACCTGAATATGACTGGCCTGCAGAAGGAAGTTCCCTGTCTCAAGTTTCAAATCAGTGGAATGTCCAGGATTGTTCAGGTCAGGAAGATGTTTCTTCTCCTCCTTTACTTCAATTTCAATATGAAGTTAGCGCAGAAGCTTCCAGCCTTCAGACACTTTGAGTGTATAACATGTAAAGGTCTGTCTGGGACAACAGAATAATTGAACACAGGGATAAGAAAACAGTGATGGGAAACCTGACCAACTACAGATGTCAGAAAGGGGAGAAGGGTTACTGACCTATTTTTTATTTGTGAGAATGTGAGCAGGCACAACCCACAAAGATGTCTGGTCTGCTTTCTGAAGAGAGTAATAAAACCCCATGAACAAGTGTGACACAGCTTTTCCTCATTTACTGAGAAATTGAGGCAGAGGTGGATATTCACATGATCTAATTGCTGATGCCTACAATAAGTTTTTCAGGTTCTCTGTAGGTAATAGACAGAGTCAGATGCACCTCCTAAGGTTCAGCCAGTTTATCTAAATTACACTCCTGCTATAAATCCCTTTCTCAGTAAGGGAAGCATCTCTGTCTCCATTAGTAATGCTTGACTTAGGAGTGTAATCAGTGCCAGAAGTTTGATGCTGTTAGTACTACCAGGTTGTCTTTTCTCTTTGTAGTGTCAGAGCTGTAGAGCAGGCTGATCTTTCTCTGATCTTTTCTAATGGTTTCTGTCTGCTTTCAAACAAAAGAAAAGCACAGGTTGCATCTAGTTTGTGATTAGATATCAACATGCTGGTACCAGATATGCAAACTGCAAACAGTAGTTTTACAAATAAATACAAGCTAAATATGAATAAGCATGGCAAAGCCTTCTTCATGGGGGCCTACTCGCAGAAGGGGTGTGCAAGCACCGGGTGTCAATGGCAGAAACCAGCAAGGCAGCAAGTAATTTTCAAGCCTAAAATAAAGATAAAAGCCAAGTGGAAATACACTCCATAAAATTTCTCCTTTAAGCTGCCTTCCTCCTAAGGAAAAATTGAGATATTATCCTGACAAATGTTATCATGAAAAGTTCTGTAGTATTTTTATTAAGGTTTCCTGTGTTAGAAAAACAGTTAATTTTTTCTCCTAGTTCAGTTTACCTAACACAAAAATATTTAAATATAGGAGAAGAAAAAGGGAAAAGAAATGAATAAGAAAGGACTTTAAGCTCTAGAAACATTTTTTCTGCAGTGAACTCAGAGTGACCGAAGTTCCTAACATAAGTTGAGCATGCAATATTTTCCACTGCTTACAGTTCCCTTCTGAACTTCCATTTTGTGGGAATACTCTTGGATCATTGCTGACCTGTCTTTGGAAAAGGCTCACTGTGTATTTTGGCTTGGCTTCCTTCCATTTCTACTCCTCTAAGTCTGTTCCCCATTTCAACATCTCTTATTGCCACATTGCCAAACACGTTACACAACCCCAGAGAAGCAATTTATAGGAATATTAGTAATTCAGCTGTGACAAAACAAGCACTTTTCCCTCTTAACAGATCATTCTCTCCTGGGAATCATAGTTATGTAGCTGTTTGCTCCCTTGTTTACAGCATTGCACTGGATGTGGAATTTAAACAGGCAAACGACGCAAAGAAGTATAAACCTCTGAAAGCCAGTGCTCAGCAGCAGCTTTCAAAGCAAAACCTGGGTGGAAATATCCTGTGAAGACTTTTTCAACAGGGCCTGGAAGAGTCTCAGAAATGAGTGTGCAACCTTCCTATAGCACATCAAATCAAATCAAATACGTGTAACAGAGATCCTGATTTGTTGTCCGTAGCCTGAGGCAGCACCATCCTGATGAGTCTCCTCAGCACTCTGGGAATGTAACCCATCTCCAAGTACAGGGCACTCTTAAAATGCCAGCAGATACAGGGGCATGAAGCTGCATAACTGAGCCCAGGACTGGAATTGCCCATAAATTACAGAAAACTCAAAAAGATTTGATAAAAGTACTGAAATTCACAACTGTTGCCTGAACCTGTAAGCTCTGTTTACTAGAACACTGGCTCCCATGAGATATTCCAACAGGCCATCAATTTGCTAGGTCAAAGACCTTCGTTTTCAGTATCTTATTGGAAAATTACATCAAGTTAAATGTCAGCTTCTCTGGAAAAAGACGGCCCCTTTTATGTGAGCTTGAAACCTGAGCCACATCAAGACCTTTTCGCCCACCTCTCTCACAAAACAAAAAGCTTCTGATTCGTAGCATGAAGCTTGTTTTGCTGACCCTCAGTTGTTCTTTTTACCTTGTTTCAAATATTGCCACTCCTGCAGAAGAGCTTGTCAGATGGAGTATCTACCTGCCAGAGTTTACAGTCTGGCACATTAACATGAAATAAAATCACTGATTTTGAATTTATGCATTGTTTACAAGCTGCAGCTCATGGTCACATTTATTTCTGCTTGACAGTGATAGGGACCTCTGTAAAAAAATTGATGGTGTGATTTAAGGGCAGTAATTGCCCAAGCCATCTCCATGAATTCAACCTTCAAGTCAACCCAGAGAAAGCCCTGTAGCTATACTCTGCTCTACCATGATTATATTCATCCTCCATCATGCAGTTTATATAACCTAACACCAAACTTCAGTGGACAATGGTCAAGAGATACTCAAACTCTCTCAGGAATGAGAAAGAAGTCTAGCAAGACCCTCTGAGCCAAGAAGCACAGCCAGGGGCAGGGCAGTGAGCTGCTGAGGCTGATGGCTTTCTGATGCCTGGGCAAAGCAGGTCTACTAAAAGCAGCATGCCCACCCTTAGCTGTGACCACAGAAGGAGATGGTCTCACAGACACAAAGTGACATTTTTCTATGTAAGGCTACCTAAGCGATCCAACACAGTTTTCACTTGGTTTCAGTATCGGATTTTATGTTTTCCTGAGCCAAATTGGTGAGCTCTACAATCTGCCAAACATTGACACCACATGTCACCACAAAGAGAACATCAGAAAGACTTACTCAGATGCAGGCAGAAATAAATCTCTTTGTCACTGGTGCCATACAGTTACCAACACCATCCTTAGCCTGGGAACATGCATACAGAATAACACCCACATGCCTGTGCCTGGAGTGACAGATAGCATTCTCACCATGTGTCTGTCATTTCCTTTCAAAATCCTTGAGATATCACTGATGTCTTTTCTGGCTTCGACTAGTGCCTACACCTCTAGGAAAATACCCTCAACATCACTGCATGGGCAGTGGGACATTTAGCTACTGGGTGGCATGCAGTCAGCATGCAGTGACTGTCCAGCCAGCTTAACTGGACATTTCACCCACCACCTCCTCATCTGAGAGCACGTTGTCCCTGGTTATGTGCAGGTACTGCATGCATTTTGATCAGGCATCAGCAGGAATGTGTGTGTAGGGACAGTGTTTGGCATGATGGGCCCTGAATAGCTTGAGAGATCTAGTCCAGCCTGGAGCAGAGAAAGCAGTTTGTTACTGCACCACTGGAACCATGCACAAGCTTCTCTTTACTTGCCATCTCTTTCAGAAGTGAAGCATCAAAAAAAAAAAAATTAACAATCTTATCAGGAAAACTGAGGAGAAATGATGAAACACAGGGCAGGGATGGGACTGAGGGGCAGAGAGAAGCAGAAATGTCATAAACTGCTCCCACAAGGCAGCCAAATTGTGTAATACACCCCCAGCTCCTAAATGTCAGCACTAATGAGTAGGTTTTCTCCTGCCTCTGTGAGTTTTCCATCTTTCCAGGGCTGAACTGAAGGCTATGTAGGCAGTAACAAGGGAATGAGTAGGCAAACCAAGTGACAGATATTTGTCAAAAAAAAAAAAAAACCAACCAGAAAATTCCCACATCCTCTTCAAGGATTTCAGTTGCTACAGAATCACAAAAGTAGTAATAGGCTATAAAAGCACTGTAAGCTGATAACATTCACTGTCCAACCTGGAGCAGGGGTAAACAGGAGAAAAACACAAGACTAAGGCCAGATCCACAAGCTATTGGGAGCTTTTGCAACAGAACAAAATAGGTTTGAGCCCTTCTGTGTGAACTTTCTGGGAAGTAATAAAGTTAATGAAAAACTGTCATGTCCAAACTCAACACTGAGATTTACTGATGGCTGTGCCAGCACAGTATGATCTGTCAATTTGTTGGCTACCCCCAGCAACAAATACTTGGACTTTCTCTAGCAAGGACATTTTAACCAGATTCAGGATGAAATACATCCTAACATAACAGGGCCTTATTAAATGTGTCATTGAGAAGCAGGAATGGTTTTTGGTTTCACCTTTGGTACGGGGTGATGGTATAGCAAGGGTGTTTGCAGCATTTTGTTCTGCTCCAAGACACTTCCTGCATAATTAGTGCTCTTGCACTGTGAAACTATTCAATTTATACCTTCCCTAGTGAGCAGTGCCTCGTAACCACAGCATTCATGTAGCAAATAATAGTTTGATTGTCCATGCTTATATTTTCCATATTCAGCAGAGCCGATACTTTATTTCCATTAAATTTTCCAACCACTCTTCATTTATCAGACATAAAAGAGGACAGTTAACTCATACATTTCCTGAGACCACCTCATTGCAAAGCTCATTATCTAGATTTAAAAAAAAAACTTTTTCTGTTAATCAGAAAAGTGAGGGAGAAAAAGTGTCAAACTAACAATTCTATTTATTGCATCATCTATAAATCTGTGATAACAATAATGCATTTCTGTCCCCAAATCATCAGTTGTTCTTCCTGAGATGACTGACTTGAGAGTGAATACTCCTACTCAATGGTTTCTTTTCTTCCAAATAAATTCATAGCTTTTAGGTACATTTGTCTTTCTCCAAGATCTCAATATCCTTAAGCAGTGACTAAAGACAAGATTGCTGTTTTTCAAAGAAGCCAATCCAGTGAGAGTTCACCTCTCTACTCCTTTAAAGGCATTAATAGAAATAGAAGAAAGACAGAAGGTTCCCCCAAAATATATGGATAATACAAACCCACAGCAGCAGGCACTGGCCCTCGTGGTCTCAGGGACTGAATGCATCTGTTTACTTCTGCAGAGCTCTATCTCAGGTAAGTGAGGATCACTGACTTCACTCAGCAATTAAACCTCTGCCCTACCATGTTTCCACCAGCACTGTCCCACAAAAATATTGAAGAACTGTGATAAAAAAAAATAAGTATTTTGACTTGGTTTTGTGGCCTATGTGACAATCTACTTTAATATGGATTTTAACTTCCTCTGAGAAAACATTTCTAACTCATTAAAATTACCCACACTCCAAAAACCCCATAACAGCCCAGACACAAAAAACTATCCAAAGATCCCAACCTCAAAACAGAAAAACAAACCAGAGAGGACAGGGTGGGCTTTGCTGTCATTTATGTCTATGAACATTTGGTGGACATAGGGCCACTTCCTAACTGATTGCTTTGCACATTGCCTGCTTACAGCAGAGAAAGGGAATCAGACAACACCAAAGAGCATTTGGTTAACAATTTCTCCCAAGAACTTCTCCTGTTGGCTAGTCCAAGAAACATCTATATGAAAAAAACCCACATTAGTTTCCTGATAATATCTTATTGACCACTTAGCAGTTATATCTTCCTTTGGCACTTGGACTCTATGATACATTTGCTGTTTGAAAGAAATTATGGTAACTATACAAACTATACAAACAAGATGGAATTTTAATCAGAAGTGGATTAATAATGTCCATTTTTGTTTTGTAGCAAGTCAGAAATTGGAGAGTTTTGTGCCAACCCAGAAAGGCATCATAAACTGGAGAACTGGAGGGCCAGGAATCAGAAATTGACAAAAAAAATATTTCAAAACATACTGTCTGAAAGTAAGAGCTGATAGCAAGGTTAACACTGTGAGGATTATGAAGCTCACACTGCAGAAATGCAAAAAAAAAGAGGTGTTG
>WBNO01032584.1:348-14069 GCA_013400575.1 Peucedramus taeniatus
GAAAAAACAAGGAAAAAAAAACACAAAAAAAAAAAAAAAAAAAATCCCTTCAAATACCAAAATACAGCACAAGCTGCTTCTGGTCTTTACTCTCCTGCATCTTCTCAAGTAGTTGGCATCACTGTGGCAATTCATGGAAAACCAAAGGATAAAACATATACCCGTTCAACTCAACAATATCTATGCATCTCCAGAGGCTAAAAGCCTTCTCCCCTCTGACAAATCCCTGAATTTCTTACAGTTCCTGGCAGGCAATCCACACAGCCTAGGAAAGAGAACCAAGATAAACTTAAGAAACAGAATAAGAGAAGAGCACACATACAAAAAAAAATATTGACACACTTAGCTCATCTGTTCTTTTGAACAAGCAAAGACTGGACAGACAAACCTTAGTTTAGAAAAAAATGTCAAAAAATAAATACAAAAACCACCACAGTTTACTATCACATTGCTTTCCTTCACACAGACTAAATTTGGCTTGTATTAGACAAATGTCATGAAGCATTTAATAAAAACCTATCTGTGGAGAAATCTCAGTGGCATTTTTACAGTTATTTAAACAAGCAATTACATACAGAGGCTGCTGACAAGAGTCAACAATACCCAGAGCAGCCTTTGAAACTGATAACCCACAGTAATCAGTGGAGTCAAATACCTGAAGTTCAATCTGCTACCTCTTGGTAAAGTCCACAAGTTGCACAAACATGGTGTCAGACCTCCTACTCCAGTCAGCCCCTGCAGCATCTAAAGGAATTATGCAAGTGTACCCAGGACTGTCTCTAACCCCTCCAACTATGAAAACTGTTGTTCTAAAACCAGGTTTACGATTAGAAATGCTTGCCAATGTATTAGCAAACACTACTGGTGAGCAATGTCCTTCTGGCTGCAAAAGTCCTTAGTGGGTATGCCATTAGATGAAGGCACGGTTTTTAACAGGGTTGGACTGGGCACCAGCAAACATTTGTATTATGAACAGCATGCTCTTACACCATAAACTGTGTCAATGCTGTACACTATATCAGTAATGTCTTTTTGTGGACATTTACTACTTTCTCTGGACTTTCTACTTCAATAACTCCCTCTTTCGGTTTCCCTGTCAAGGAGTGCAATCATTATCCAGCCTACAGCCCAGAACTCACTACCCATTTTTGAGGAAACACTTAAAACTGAATAACAGTTATTGACAGGTACTGGGTTTGCAGCAAACTATTCTGATCTCCACTGCATAAGGACAAACAAGCTGTTCAGTGAGACATCTGGAGAAGAATCAGATCGTGACAGATTTGGCATTTCCTGCATCTGTAAGGCTTGGGAGCTGTTTCTGTCAGGAATCATTATGGTCAAAGTGGTCTACAATGACATTTAATGGACACAATTGCCACTTACAGCTACCTCCATTTTAAGCTGGAAATCACTCAAGTCAACCCTGACTGCTGCTGAAAGCTCAGTCTGATGTCTACTTTGATAGCAATATGTTATTTATGATATTAGGGAAGGTCATGCCTTACTTCTTGTTCTGCAACTCAAAGGCCCCTATCTCAGATGAAGTATTTGCTTCTGCTGTGGAAGAAAGTCTGTTTATGCCATTGTTTATACTACTTACTGCTGAGCAAAAAGCCAAATCGCTTAGCCAAAATACAGAATGCCTGATAGCCACACTCAAAGACATCGTTTGTTATCTTGTAATACTCAGGCCATAACTTCATGGTCCAGAAGAGATCCTATTCACAATGCAAAGACACTTTAATCCAGTCATTGTGCCTGTGCAGTAACAACATTCCTGCTTTACTGGCTGTGCTAAAATAGTTGACATCCAAGCCCTATTTCAGTCCAAATTTAATAAAATTTCAAGTGAGAATGATCATTAGTTGTATTTACTCACCTAATCTTTTTAGTAAAGCTTTTCCTGTCCTTCCCAAATTCACAAGCTGTAGCTGAAATACACACATCTCCAAACACAAACTGAGTGTATTAATTTTACTCATTTGGAACCCACAGACACTTTCTACCAATTAAAGGTGTAAAGGACTAGGTTCACTTCTGTACTATGAACACTTTCTCATCCTATAATCAGTTCACAGAAAAAGCAGGAGATTGCTTTCCTCAGCAATTTTTTGAACAACTAAATTTATAAAGACTGTCTTTCATTGTCATTTAAGAACCTTAATTTTTATTATCTAGCTGAAAAAGTTAACAGAAACAGTTTAAGCAATTGATGCATGAAATCTGTTGAAACCCACTGTACTGGGAGCCTTGCAGAAAAGGAACTGGTGACACCTGCTCTGTTTGGAGCTGTTCTTAAGGCCTGAGCAGCTTGAAGGTTCACCTAAATAGCAGCCATTGCCTGAATGTGAGGACAAAGTGAGTTTTAACCTAGCTTATGTGCCAGTCTTCAGCCCTAAAACATGTTCACACCTACCTCTGGAACAAAACACCTTCAAGTCAGAGAAAAGACAGCTCCTGCTATAAAATCAGCATTCACTGCATGGCAAATTCTGAGGATAAAGGGGTGGAATTCATATGCAAGTAGCAAAGCTAAATGTGCCCACACAGTATCAGTATATGGCAACACAAAGTCTGGCAGCAGACTTCTCTAACCTCCCCCAGGTCTTGCCTCCTGCAAACTTGAGCTTCTCAATCATCATCTACCACAGCTACATGAAAACAACATACATTTTATCCATTACTTGGTTAGACACTGACATTATGACCCAAAAAGAGTAAAAAAAAGAAGCACCATACCAATTATTAGGGTTTTGAATTTTTGAGGAAAGTTCTCCATTCGCCTACATACACCTCAACTGTGGCATCTAAAACTGAGGGCACAGGAGGGAGATGAAGAGGGAGTCTTCAGCTTTGAAGTGGTTTTAACTACATGACTTTACCGTATTCAAGTGAAGTAGCAAATAAGCTGATTTATGAACTCATACACTTACTTATTTTAGGACAAGTAGCACATAGAAAAAGCTCTTCTGCCTAAAATTTTTGATGAAACAAAGAAAATGCAAAGAAGTTTGGCAAATATCTCTAAATGCTAACACTTCTTATTTATAAATTTTTGTCTGAAAGAACTAATCACTGTAATCACATTCAAATTATGCTGCAATAGCAAGCAGAGTTTTTAATAGTAATCTACTATTTAAAGAAAAGACTGCTACAAGCCTGATTTTTTTTTCCTTAAATACTTTCCAATTGTTGTAAATAGGATTAAAACAAAGCAGCAATATTTTGAACAAACCTTTCTGATGTTTATAAAATTAGGCATTAGGAACTCCTATTAGAAAATTTTTAACAAATATGCCATAGATGACGTCAATAAATTCTACAAGCCATAGTTAAACTTGTCAATGAACTCTAGTGGAGGCTGAATTTACACACAGACCAGCTAAAACTCCTTAAAAAAAAGCTGTGCCTATATACACGTATGCATTATGCACATAAAGTGCAATTAATAAAGATATTGTTATGGCTTTTGGGGAAAATACATAAAAGGCTATACAGCAAAAGAAAAGCAAAACTAGCATTCACACTCAAAACAAGCTTTACCCACTAAAAGCTAAGCTACAACTACCTTGAATTTTGCACAGACTAAACACAGCTTTAGGGATGCGATTCCTCCCCATTATTAGTGGTGGAGTTTTGTGTTTGGGGATTACATCTGGAGGCAGGGCAGGGAGGAAAGAGTTAAAACACAGACTATTCTGATACTCTTACTGCCTCAGTTGAGGCAGTACCAAGCTCCTGCCTCAACTGACCTTTTTAATCCCTTTATCACTTCAGACTTTCCCCCTCACTGCCTGACAAAGCAGGCAGCAACACCTCTTTGGATTTGCTTTCTCCAAGAAAGGGGAAAAGCTTTGCTTAGACAATGGACACAGACCCAAGTGTGTAGCCCAAATGCTACGCTTTGCTGCAGCCTCTCTCCCACTACTTTGGGCCTTGCCAATGAGGAGATTATTTTTCTACTCATGCTGCTGCTATGAAGTAACCCAGAAGCACCTGTCTGTTGCTCAAAACAACTGATAACCAGCATCAAGAAAGTAGCCAAGGGCTAAAGAAAAACAGAAGCACAGAGACAAAAAGCACCCTAACTAAAAAGATCATGGGCAAATTGGTACGGTTATTTAAGCCTCATAAAGGCAGGACCAAAGGAAGAAGATAGTACAGCCAGCAAATTACTTGCAAGATGAAAGATTTAATGATATTCTGACAATGATTTTTTTAAAGCTGTGTTTTTCTAAGTAACTTCCTCTTTAAGTGACAATAAAAAACGTACAGAAGACATCCGAGCCCTGTTGAAAGGGAAATGAAAAACTTTTCCCAACAGCCTATGTTTCACTGGAAAGAACCTCACATACATGTTCAGAGAGGCCATGTCACTGGCAGAACTCAACACGTACTGTTTACTTCCCAGAAGTGAAATATTGTATTAAAAACAATATCCATTTATTCAACTTGAAAGATACAATGATCCATGAGCTTTCCAAAGATTAGGTTAAAGCTTGAGAGTTCACATCAACTGAGAGACAGTGTTTGGTTGTTCAGACAGTAGATTTAAATTAGCTGGGTCATTCAGCATGAAGAAGCTTCACCTTGTTCTCCATTGCTTTAACATTCTCAAAAGAAGCTGTAATCTAAACAGCCCCTGAAGTTGTAAAGCTTGTCTTTTTTCAACTTTGTTCCTTCCTTTCTTACCAGGGAGGGATTTTTCCTCATTCCTTCTGTATTTTTCTTAGGGATGTCAAAGGTTTTCAGGGAGTGAGAGGGACAACTGCAGAAGGGTGGGACACAGGAGATAACACAAGATGACAAATCCCATCAAAATACAGGCTGAGAAAGGATTTGAGAACCAACACAGACTATTTATTTGCCTTAAATCTTATACTGATGTACCAAGCATAAAATTGTTCTATAATTTCTACTTCTCAAAAAGGCAGATTTTAGCTCTAAGCTCTGGAGAGCCCCTGTACCAGGCTCCTGTCCCAAACCATCACATCTGTTGTGTCACAAATGCTTCTATGGAGTCATCATCACTTTTCGTGTAACAATATAAACCTGTTGTGCAAGTATTTACATGCTGCCCAAATTTCCTGAAAAAAGCTGGCAACCAAAGCAGTATTGCAAACTCCCTATTTCTATAAAGCTTCAACAGTTTCCTAAAGGAGTAGCGTATTCAAGAACGAAGTGTGTATTCAGGTCAAATTAAACCTCGCTGAAAGTGATCAAAGAGTCATAATTTCTTATGATGGAAATGGAATTCTTTTTCTTAGACTGAAAAGTATCCACGACCTTAAGCTTACCAATTCCAATCACACCAGGAACTTTTATACTGGGGATATATCCTACAATAGTTATCAAACAATTATGTTGACTATTAACAGGTGTTAAATAATAATGTTAACTTGCTTAAGCCTGACACATAAGACAGAATTTATTAAACTTTTTTTTTTCTTTTTTTTTTGCTGGGATAGCAGGTACAGTACAATCAGGATGCCCCCTAAAGCCTAAAGCTGCTAAAATGAGCTGCTGACTCTTATGTTCATGCAGTGAATACATTCTAGATGGGCAATTTCCAAACAGTTGTGGTAGTGCAGCATGTTTTCATTTACAACACACAGTAACTCAGCATGATTTTAATAAGAGTCTCTCAGACAATTCCCCCTGGCCCTCCTGCCTTTCTTCTGAACCATCTTATCAAATGCTTACACAACCAAAAACTCGGATCTGATGATGACAATGCATTCACATGTGACTATGGGGAATGCCTGGAGGTACATAAATATAGCCTGCCTCTCAGGGACTCATTGGGAAAAAGAAAGTGCACTCAAACCAGAAGTCTGACCCACACACAGCTGGCACAGTTTAGCAACCATCTAATGTACTGTTTTCTCAAAAAAAAAAAAAGCCCCCAAACTAACTGTCATAAACCACCTACCTACATCTGTGATCAGCACTAGGTTTATTTTTCACTTGTCCCAAGGCAATGTCTCCTAAAAACCTTCTCTAGCAGCTCTCTCTTGAAGAGAAGGATGAGAGCAAATGAAGATCAGACCCATAACCAATGCCCAGAAATAGAGAAGTAATTATCCTACAATCACACAGATTAGCAAGCACCCTTCAAGATCCATGTAGCTCGTTTACATACGCGAATTTATCCACACTTCCAGAAGCTTTTCTTGACTGAAAAGTTAGGGTTTGGTTTAGAGTGGAAGAAATTAAAGAAGAAATACTGATAAGCTTGAAGTCCTTATTTTCCTAATGTAATACTTCAGCAGAATTCCTCCACATTTCTATCCCTACCATAAAAGACAACATCCTTATTTTGGCATGTCATATCTGAACCACTTGTAAGTAGGAGAATCCAGATCCCAACTTTCCTTTAAAGACTGTGAAACACAAATTCACTCAATGAACACAATACCAGTTTAGGCAACAAGGGCTGAAACTCAAATTTTCTATTCCATGAACTATGGAAACTAGCACATCTCAGTTAATTTTGTGTGACTGAGCATCACTCCTTTTGTGCACCTAGGCTACATTTTTCTGAACTTGGCATAACCTTTTACCAGTGGCATTCCTTCTCTGGAGAATGCAGGCCCACCATTACCGGAACTTCATGATCCACTTTGGAAATATTTTCCCTCTCCATCACTAAGCAGAAGGGCAGAGATGCTAAGCACTAACAGAGGCAAGGCAACACACCAGGACAGCAAGGATACAAAGGAAGCAAAGTATCCTATGCCTGAAAAACAGCTTCAAAGAGAAAAGGAGGGTGTCTAACAGAAAGCATTAGAGCTACCTCTACCTGCAAGTAATACCAGTCAATGGAATCACAGCAAAATGACTAAAACTGTCAGTAAGGTTTTTTTGTTAAGTATACCAAGAGAATATAAGTTTAGCCTTAGAATTTCCCAGATTCATTCACAATTTTTTCAACATGTTCACATAATAGAACTGATTGCACTGGGTCCTTTAACAGGTCTTCAGAGATCTATTTTACCAAGAGCCTAGACAGATCATTAATTTTAAATAATGCCCAGATAATATTCACTAATTAGGTGCTTTCAAGAGCAGCATCTTGGCGGCATATTCTTTGTAGAACAGGACTCATCTCTAACAACTGGCCTTCAATTTCTTAACATGAGGTGCTGTAAGAACATCAAACTGTCAGATACTTGGGGAAGAGGCAGCCATATTCTAGGTAGAAACTTTGTTTTTGCTGAATATTCTTTTTCCAGAAGAAAACTTATGTTTTAAACATTTTAAATACAAAGACTTGATCTTGTTGCACTAGACACTTTGCCTAAAAACATTATTTTCTTTTTAACCTGATGAATAACTGTATGAAACAAAGTTTCAAAAAGTACAAACAGAAGCATGAGTGAGAAGTTTTAGATCTCTGACACTGAACAAGCCAGAAGGAGCTATCTTTTGTGGAAGGCAGACAGTAAGGGAACAGCTAGGATTAGATACTGGGAGTAAATAAAAGGTAACAGGGAGCCTGAAAGAGAAGTATCTACACATAAATATTGAAATTGAACAGGGAGAGAAAAGTATCTTCATGAGGTAGGATGTCAATTTAAGACAGTCCTCCATAAGTATGCCTTCTTTACATCTTTGAAGTAGTGAAGAAACACACATAAATACCTGAATGTAAAGTATTCAGCAAGACAAAGCTTTTCCTCACTACTACAGTGAAACAGTAATCAGATTCCTGGTCACGTAATAAATTAGAATTCCAGGCAAATTCTCAGAGTTGATCCAACATGCTCAGATAAGCTAACACTACATAACAGAGCTAAGGGGACCTCAATTCATTTTTTCAGAGAACACCAAGTTTTAATTTTTATACAGAGGCAACTGGTCTGCTAACAAAAAGCACTATCTACGTGCTTATATTTCCCTGCCTTTTTATAAATCTGTCAGCTATTAACACAATTCCAACTTTGGATGAGGGCTACAGCAGACACAGATATGCTAGGTGTACGTTGGCCCATGTAAGTACTTCCTCACACACTTAAAAATTAAGGTTATCAGTGAGATAGTCAACTATGCTTTTCACAGTTAGTAATCCAAATGCACATGAGCTAGAGACTATGATAATGTAGAAGGATATATTCCATTAAATTGGCAGCATTCTAGAATCAACAGATGTCTACTGAACTTATGGGATACCACCAAAACCAACAAAAATACAGCCATATGGTTTTCCATTAATATTTAGTTGTGCCCACCCAAAAGAACAGCCTGTATGAGTCAAAATGGAAAAGGAAAATCCAGTTTTCCTGATGATACATAATAGTTGTGTTAATTCTGTGACAGATCATACTCTAGTTCTTCTCCCCTTTCCATCTTCATCTAAAAATAGGATTCTAGCTTAGTCACCCTTCAACTGCCATTCCCAAACTTGCTAGACCCCAACAGCTGCCTTCCTACTCAGCCCTATCACACCCAACTCAACACTTCTTCCTTTTCAATACCTCTGTCAGGTACCTACCACTCTTCATCTTCAAAAAAGATTAAAAAAGACAGAACCCTAAAGCAATATTAAACTGACATTAGGCAGATGCAAAATGGGAGATAAAAATGGAAGAATGGCAAGTATTTCCCACTTGTAAGAATGGAGGGATCACTACAAGAAAGCTATGAGCCAAGTGGCAGGACATATTGGCAACTGATATTGCTACAAAAACCACTGACTACATGTTCCCATCTCAACCAGCTCATGAACCCTTCAGAAGGAATGGAACCCCTCTCTCTCAACCTATTCATATGGCCAAGCACTTTCAGCAGCATTTTACCTAGCTCAATAAACTAATAATTTTCAAAGACAAAGACTGAAGCTATGCATTGGTATCATTTTTCTTACTCATTCTATAAATTGAACTATTCAAAAAAAGCTTTCACCAAAGGCTACATAACCAGTAGGTTACAGAGGCAGCTGCATGATCTGGTAAAATATAATAAGCCATGCACATTGTTATAGCAGAAAATTCTAATAGGCAGCACTTTCTAACACCAGTTTGTAATTCCATAAAATGCAATTACACCACAGGCATTAATGGTTTTAATTGAACCAATTATGCTCTAAGAGGTAAAAGACTAAAATACATACTAAATTATACAAAGTCTTTAGTCTAAATAACACTTGAGACTTAACAAAATACTTGTGGGCAAACATATCACAGATGGTCAAACAATGTAGCACAGTGATACCCTACACAAATACTATCACTTTAGGATTTTTTTTGTTTGTTTGCTTTTTGAGCAAATTCTTGTTTAGAGATCTGAATAATGTATATTTGGGTCAAGGCTGAGCAGTTCACTATATTGACACTGATTTCCCTTCATCCCAAAGAAGATCCTTGACTCAGGATCAAATTCAGGCATTCATCAAAAGAAAAAAAAATTACAGATTTCTATTTTCCACATGAACACCATTTGCAACATGCCCAGGCATGACAAAGTATTGAAAAGGGGATGTGACCAGAAGTCTTTCTACCTCCTAGTCACCCATTTAACTATGTCAGTCCATCCTCCACGCTTAGGGCACTACTAGGTCCTACCATCACATTTTAGGCATTACTTCTTTAGAGAAACCCTTTGTTCCTATCAAAGCACTCATTCAGCATTTCTCGAGGCTTTATGAAAGTGAGGGAAAACAGTCAGTTGTCTAAAGCACAAAGTTACACTTTGCAAAAGGTTAAAGGAGACAGTTCTTGAAAGCAAGAGAAAAATTTTCAGAACTTGAGGCAACATCACAATTCATTTCATCATGGATCTGGCAATTCTCAAGGTGAATCAGGATAATCATATTACACTGCAGAATCCAGTCTGATGTGACTAAAGCCTGTCTGTCCTTCTGCAAACAGGACAGAAAGGAAAAATAAAAGAATGCACAAAGATCTCAGTATTAGCTACACTGCTGTGCAGACCCAGTCACCATCCTGCAGGTGAAAGGAGCACAGCACAGGGCAGGAGAGGCAGCTGTGAACCCCAGCAAGAGAGGCCTGCACTTGCTCAAGGCAAAGATGAGCAGGAACACACTACAGCCTCTCCAGAAGACAGCTTTTTTTTCCCTGGTCTTCCATCTACTACTTGTGGCACACAGGTAGGGCCTGAGAGATGGGTTTCCTCAGAACATATGTGCAAAAGCTAACATGAGGAGGCATGGGCTGCTCATATCCACTCACAGTTTTAAGCTATCTACAGGTACAGGTGGGTGATAGTACCTAAAGAAAACAATGAGCCGGGTTGCACTCCAAGGGAAACAGGGAAAACAGACCAGAAGCAACAAGGTTGCATCAACTTAAGTTACAGTATTTATATTAAAAGAAATTTCCACAATTTGGGTAGCCAAACACAAGGAGAGGCTGCCCAAGGAGGCTGAGGAAACACATCCTTAGAGACCCAGCCCAAGCAACAAGGTCCTGAGCAGTCCAATAAAACAGCAGAAATGGTCGGTCTTTGAGTGTGAGAATAACCAAGTTCACCTGTGCAGCCTCTGACAGTCACGGATACACAGCTACAAAGTTCTCTGCTAACAATCACTGGGCCATGCTAATAAGGTGCCACAGATAAGAGAGCAGATAGACTTAAGCCCAAAGGGCAACTCAGCAACTTGCTGATGTCACTGCCAAGATTAGGCCCCAAGTCTTTTATTTACCATCACTTCTACAGAAGAACTTTTACTGAGCAAGATAAAGAGAGGGCTATTTCACATCTTACTGCACAAGGCATAATATAAGGATCCACCAACAAATGTTAAAAACTTTTGTTTCTCAAGCATTCTTAATCCTCTGTCAAAAGACCCAATTTTATTTATTTAGGCAATACACAGTATGATAACTATAAGCTGTAAAATTTCCATGACTCCATGATGATTTGGTTTAACATTCAGGTCAGCATCATTGCAAACTCTAAGAAGAGATTCAGACTACTACACGAAATGCATCCATGTATATTGTATTTGATCAAGTCTCTTTCACTTCTATTTTTTCCCAAAGGTTCCTAACCCAAGCAAGTAAAATACTTCTAGTGCTACAGGGTGCCAGGCACCAAATCTGCCTCCCATCCCTTTTATCAGGAAAAACTCGACCATCTGAACTGAGAGACTGCATGTACTTCTGCTGTCAAAACTATTCAAGTAGAAAAAAAAAAGGCATTGGGCAGGGGTATCCAGAGCAAAGTTAGAGAAAATCAATCAACAGTAACAAAAGGAATAATGAACAGATTGTCACTGGCTAAGCAGTTGAGTACCATCATTTCTACTCAGTTTTCCTACTCTACAAAACTAAATTAGTTGCTAATATAGTCCTTCTGTCCAGCCTATAATGCAGCCTTGGTAAGCAGCTGACAAACAATCAACTCTTAACACACAGATTTGCTTAACATCACATATTCCTGGCTGCTTCATCACAACCTTTTCCTGTACCATTATGGTGTAGAAAACCAGATCCCTTGAGTAATTTAACAAGTCCCATACCACAGTCATGGGTCATACAGTCACCATTTAAAGGCATCAGAATCCTTCAGCCTGGAACAAAGATCACATAGCTCCACACTGCTAAGGATTTCTGACACAGTGAACACAGTTGTGCAGGGCTGTTCACCACCTCCCCCCGCAAAGGAACTGGACATAAAGTAAGCAAATCCCATATACTGGAGGCCCTAAAGAACTGGTTCTTCACACAAACAGCAATTAGGCTGCAAAACTCCTTTCTCCTGGGCACTCTTGACGAAACACACCCAAAGCCTTTAAATACAGACTGATTCACAATTCATAGAAACTGCAATGAGCATTGCATGCAGACACTAACAGGCATTATCCTGTGCTTACAACTTCCCCTCCCTGGCACTCCCCACCATCCACAGGATGTGCTGCTTCTTTGGGCTTAGAATAAATCATCCAGTTTATGACAGATTGCCACAAAAGTTTTCCTTTATTATTTTAAATTAATTAACAGGGTACATGCTTCCACAGTAATTCTACGGCAAGTGACCAACTGGAGGTTCAGGAGCCAGAAAGTGACAAGATAAGAGACAGAATAATCTGAAGCTCTATGCCCCAGATGCACAAACCTGAGAAAGACACAAAAGTTTTGCAAACTCGAGGTACTCAGTACAGTCACACTATCCTCAGAAATACAAACACCACTATCAACAAATGACTGTTTTGATGGCATGCACATTCAGGGAGCCCAGATGTTTTAATGAATACTTTTATTAAGAGCCAGATCTGCCCATTTATTAATTTCTACCCCCTGGCTCCCCACTGAAAAAATTAGGTATTTTACAGCACTACATGCATGGCCAGGAGCTTGTCAGGAACTGCTGTATAAAACTCTCAGTTGTTCTGTCATTAAGAGATTAGTTTGAGAAAATGCTCTGCAAGTCAGCCTAATAGTTGACTCAATCCTTAATCCTATTTTACAAGATCTAGACTTACCACTATTCAATACCAGAACCCAACAGGATACCTGGTAATGTAGAACATAGGAACAGAAAAAAGAAAAGCCAAAGACTGCAATAATACATATATATATATATATATATATATATATATATATGTATTATTGNTATGTATATATATATATATATATTCCTCCTTACATCCCTCACACACGGAGACTTTTCCAGACTTCTGTGACACAGGGCATTGGTCAGTACTACAATTATTTGGATTGCCAGAGGACCACTAGTGAAACACAACATAAATGTGCAACATGAAAGCTCCCAATGACGGTGTTCAATCGGCGGGTGAGGTTTCAGCAGCTTTTCCAGGCCAGCAGCCTGGCTCTGCAGGATGCAGGCCTCCTCTTGCCCAGGCTGCTACTAGCAGGCTCTCACCCAGGCCCTGGACAGAGGGTTGGTGTCACAGTTCGCAGCGAGAGGCACAAAAAAAGGGATGCTCAGACCGGCAACCTGGCACCAACCTAACACACACTCCGCTACTTCACACACTGCAGGTCTGCCGAACAGCTGAGCTGGCGGTTCAGGGACACCTCAAAACATGCGCCTGCAGGAAAATTCTCAAAAAAAAAATGATATTCAGGAGCATTTTATTTACAGATTATCACAGTTAGACACTTTTGCTAGTGATTGTAGCTCAGCGCATCACCCTCGCGTCCTGGTTGCATCCAGTTCTGGGATCCCCAACACAGGAAGGGTACTGACCTTTTGGAACGAGTCCAGAATAGGACACCAAGCTGATGAAGCATTTCTCCTATGAGGAAAGGCTGAGAGAATTGGGACTGTGCAGCCAGTGAAAGAGAAGGCTTAGGGGTGACCTAATGGCAGCCTTACAGTACCTGGAGGGAACACTGTAGGAAAGATGGGGCTAGACTATTTACATGTAATGACAGGTCAAGGGGAAATAGGTTCATGCTAGGAGAAGGTTTAGATCAGACATCAAGAAAAATCTTCTCTATTGTAAGAGTGGTGAGGAACTGCAACAGGTTAGCCACTGAAGTTGTGGTTGTCCCATCCCTGGAAGAGTTCAAAGCCAGACTGGATGCAGCTCTAAGCAACCTGAATAAGTAGAGGATGTCCCTGCCCACGGCAGGACGGCTGGAACCAGATGATCTGTAAGGTCCCTTCCAACCCCAACCCTTCTACGATCCGATATTTTCACTAGCTGTCCCCGGCTGCGCCCCAAGAGCCCGGCCGGCCCGGGCGCCGCCCCCCCTGCCGCTCTCGGGAGGGCCCGCGGGCGCAGCGCT
>WBNO01032584.1:14466-75671 GCA_013400575.1 Peucedramus taeniatus
GAGGGGGATGTCTGCCTGCCGTGGCTCGGCAGTGCCCCAGTTTGTTTTCTTAGTGGCTCTTTGATGTCTTTTTCAGCGTGTCAGCTGCCGGGTGAACTCCGTGTTCCCACACACATAAAGCCCACTGCGCACCCCAGCCAACATCAACACCCCCCAAAGCAGATTTGGCATCATCATGAGTGCTGGAATAAATTTCTCGACTGTTTGATAGGGTGCTGACGTGCTCACAGACAGCTCAGCAAAACAAGACCCTGGGGACATCCATGAGTTCTCATAAACACCGCAAAATGTTGCTCTATCAGACACATAAATTCCAAACGTGGTAAGATTAGTTCAGCTGATCCTAGTGCAGCTCAAAATCCTGAATAGCACAGGTAGATTGCTGCGGAAGTTTTTGACCTAATAGCAACATGTCTCGTTTTTGGACAGGCCACCAAATATCCAAGGCAACTAATCACCAGCCTGACCATGCCTCTAGGCCAGCATTGAGCACTTTTATTTAAGGTCCAGCAATTTTGCTTTGTTTTGATATGTAGTGAGAAAGTTTATTTAAAGCCCTCTTTTGAATGCTTTTCAGCCACCGTTTATAAACTTTTCAGCTTCTAGATACCTTAACTCGTTCCCACAACTATCTCCAAAATTGTTGTCCTTGGTTTGAGACTCATCCTGGTTTCCTCTTAAGTGCTGTTTCTATTTTGGCTTCCTCTGAATTTGAGTGCTGTTTCTCCTTCCTGTCTGCCAGATAACTAACAGCACCGTGTGTGATGAACACTAACAGTTCATTTATTTCTTCTCCCAAAACTGGCTACAGTGAAAGTTTCCATAATTATTTGTTTCATCAACAGTGCATGCACACTTAACTACACTGTATTTCCTTCCTTGTAGCAGTTTCTAACTACACAGGCAAAAGTCCAAGTACCTTTGTTCTTTTTCTCCTTACGGAGTGCAACAAATATTCTGCCCCAAGACTATGGGGCAATAGTTATACTGTTTACTAGAGCAGCTGCCCTAACAGGAGGCCCAAGGAATTTTGGTTTGGTTATTGAAAGAAGCAGCATCTATGCTGTAGCAGAACTACTTGTCATATCCTGCTCTGATAGATCAAGATTTCTTTTTTTCTCAAAGGCCACAATTCCTTCAGTCACTGGAGACTGAAAAACTGTTTCTAAAATTACCCTGGCTTCTCAAAACTTTCTGTGTGGCAGTGGTTTCAGGGCCTGTGCTAAAACAATGTTTAACAACTCTTACCATCTTCTTTTAGCCTCTTTCCTCATACTGTGTGCATTGTATTCTTCTGCAAATTCTCCTCACTCTCACACTTAAATAGCTTGGTTAACTAAAAGGAGAAGAGAAATTCCAGCTTATTATCAAGAGCCAGGAAATTGGGTTTTTTACAATAGTTGTATGTTACATGTGCTGCTGTTTTGGGGGTTCCAGGTGTTTGGTACTGGAGAGGGCACCTGCTGGTTGAAGTGGAGGTGGGAGAGCAATTCTGCAGCCTCTGAATGCATGAGCATTGGAAACAGGAGCTTCAGTCTTAGCACAGTTCTTTGGTTTTATTCATTGTCAGGAAGCCCAAGCAAGTTCACAGCATTGTTATCAGCTTTTCAGCATAAACACAAGAGAGACATCTGTAAATGAGCACTAGCAATTTGTGTAGCTGTGACTTGCACCTCCCTGGAGACCAGGACCCCTCCGTAACATTCATTTTAAGTAGAAATTACACAGAATCCAGCCTCATATACAAGCAACCTTGAACTTCAGGAAGTTAAATTCTGCAGACAGCCCCTGTTCTTATAACAGACAAAGCCCCAGTGATATATTTAACACTCTGTGAACCAGGATATCAATAAGCATACCATTTGTATCTGCTCATGTTTAATTTTACATCTTGGGCATGATTTTATCTGCCTGCTTTGTCACAAGTAGCTGCAAGATACTAAGGCATATGTTATTTTGATCACTGATTACACCATGATCCTGGTGTTCCCACCATGAGCTGAGGTTGGCTCTCAGGACACTGCCATTTAATCCTCTACCTGGAGGCAAAACCAGCAGTTCAGACAATGAATATTGTCCCAACAGCTGAATGTGTCTTTGTGCATTTGTCAGGGATGGATACAAAGCTGCCAGCTGCTGCTGCCAGTAGAAACAGAAAGAGGAGGACTGTTGGGAATAACTGCTCTTTTATGGGCACAGCAGTGGATCATTTAAGAATGGTGTCTAAGGCATGTGTCTGGCACCCAGTTACCAGTCAGGCTGGAGTGTATCAGTTACTCCAAAGCAGTCTTTCAAAGGATGTTCATGCTTAACTTATGTATACTTTAAAATTGTGCAGAGTGGTGCTGAGCAGTAACTATATAGTTAAATTTACAAAATCAATTTAGATTTTTTTTTAATATGCAAAGTTCAAAGATAAACCTAAATTTTGAAGAGAAAAATGTCTACTCCTGTCATGCAGCACCTCCATTTTGATTCACTAATATATTGCACTTACTTTGCAAAAGATGACAGAGATGATAAACTGTAGGAACTAAGTCAGGAAAAAAATCTTTTTCTTCAATAAGGCACTGGTTCAGATTCTCCCTCATCAATAGTTTATTTTCATATTTCAGCCAGAATGGATCTGTGAGGTCTCTGACCTTGACTGGCTCTTACAGAGCAAATTCCTGAGCTCCAGGTTCTTCTAAACCAAGTGGCTTAGAGCAGTCCTGGGCCCTGGTCCTGGCCTGGCTCTGTAAGATGTTTCCTGGCCTGCTTTGGGGTACAGGCTTCTACTCTGCAGCTAATATAGAGACTGACCCAATCCCACAATTTAACCTGTCTGACAAGAGATGGCAGGTACCGAAGGCAGCAGGATGTTTTTTTTTAACTCTGTGTTGAGAACATTGAAGAGTTGCTGATCTCTCAAAGTGACAAGTCACAAAGTATGTCCTTTTGTAAGGTGCAGTTCAATACTTAAAGGCTGTATCAAGGCTTGTTATCATTTTAGTCTGGGCAGAACTCCTCCCAACTTCTTTTCCTGAAAGTCTTTTTAAATCTAGGTATGGTTGGTCCACTGTATTTGCTTGCATGTGGGGGGATGCATTTTTTACTGCCATTGCACCTACCCATGACTTAGAGATGAGAGGTAGTCCATGAGCAAGAGCTGACAACCTGTGACTTGTGCCTGTACTGGATCTCGTAATGCAAACTACCAAGAAAAGGTGTTCCTGTGGACAGGGACAGCTGTTCAAAAAGATTTGAGCTTCAGTATTCCAGAAGAATGGATTCTTGAAGGCCCCCCCTATCCTTTAAAGACATTTCAGACATCTGAGCATGTTCTGGTGCACATTGCAACCTCCCACTTTTGGACTGGTTTCTTCACATTCAGTACCTAATGCAAAGTGAAGTTCAAAGTCTAAAGCAAAATTAGCTTATTTTGCTGAATTGGCCAGCCAAACTTCCCCATGTTATTTGTTCAAGGATCCATAAGAAATTAACTGCAGAGTTGTCATCCAGATCCAAAGCAAATGCCCCCCTTAAAAAATAATTATCCATTATCTTGGTAGTCTTTCCAGAGAGGTCAAACATTGGGCATGGAGCTGTAGCTCACTGCAGGGTGATTTTAGTAGGTGACCTTTAAAGGTCCCTTCCAACACAAGCTATTCTATGATCCCATGAGACTTATCCCTATCTTTGGATTTGCCAAGGTGAGACACATAGGAGAAAGGAAATGATCAGTGTTGCACAGCCACTGCCAAACATCACATCACTGTTACATAATTAAAACTGTACACAGCAAGGATTCAACTGTTTGATTACATATGAAGAACAAAGTATATATCTTTGAAAATCGCAGCAAACAATCAAATTGCAGCAAGTGTCTGTTGGTATATCTATTAGTTTAGAGATTTCAGAATTTTAAGTTTGGGGTTTATAAAAAATGTAGGGTACTGATACTGTCTTTTAAGGTATCACCTTTGCCCTGTCATGGTTTCAGGAGCTTTACAACACATCTTCAAAGACTAAATACACAATCTGAAACACTAAAAAGCCAGTTTCAGGGTTGTAATATTCCAGTGAGCAGTTGATGGGAATGCCATTTTCACTTGCCATTCAGAGCAAAATAAAACCACATTCCAACAACCTGAAAGTCCTAAATAATGACTGCTTCTTACTTTCACAGTATTGCAGTGTGATTATGTTTTGGTGTCCTTATTCTGTATAATAGATTATTAAAAAAATATAAATATCTTTCAAAGTTGTGTACACATTAATCAAGACACTTCAAAGTGTGATACCAATTTTAAAACATCCACAGATGTAGAACAATATTTGTTGTGCAAACGTCTATGAGTCTTAGTAAAAAATCAAGAATTTGTTAAACAGTTCACAGATACGAAACACAAATAAAACCTTCAGGAATTTAATAATATTTTTGGATGTCGTAGATACTCTATTTTAGGCCTTTTATATTTCTCAAAAGGAGTTACTGCCAACAACTTCCTACAACTTCCTGCAATTTCCTGGTGTTTGCATTTGTGTTTATGCACTGGAGGAAGAACCTAGAACATTCTGGACTCTCTCCTTAATGCCATACCACAATACTTGGTAGCTGTCACCTGTGTTTTACCAATGTGTGTTTATCTTTAACACTTAGAAAATAAGTACCTTGAGCTCTCAGGGATAGTTGCCCCAGAGGAACATTGTTGCTATTATTGCAGCAGCTCCTGTAACAATATATTAGTATTATACAAGCAACTTATTAACACTTGCCAAATATTTTATTCCATATATCCAATACACTTAGAACTGAGAATGAAACTCCACAGCATCAGCAGCAATTTTGCTTTCTTGCTGTTTATTGTCAGGTCTTTCCTAAAACCCCTGAGGAATGATCTTACCTTGGAAGTTTCTTGCTTGCATAGTCCTGAAACACTACAGGCATTCAGGCTGCCTGGCCTTTTACTCAGAAAAGAAAGTGAGGTTGCCAGATAATCGTTCAGAGGGTAACACATCTAATCCTTCGGGAGGTCAAGTGAGGTGAGAAGAAAGGAGGAGATGCATACTGCTAATGCTCTGACAGCTCTGTCAATATAAATTCATTAGTATGTATAGAAGTATTCTAGTTTTCAAAAAGCAGAATAGTACCTCAGTTGTATTCATGAATTCAAGTCTTTCCCGAGTTCACCACAGGAAAAGCAGATGGATCTGGTGCAAACTGTGTATGAAATGCAGAACTTTTGGAAGTCCAAAATACTTTCCACAGACAGCCTTTTAGATCTTTTCAGTATTAGTTCTGGTTTATTTTTTAATGGCAGTTAGTGGCATTTGACCCAATTAATTCTCAGTTGTTACCAACAGTGTGTTGAGTGAACAGAAAGATAGGGCAGGGACCAGATCCTTAGTGCTATGCTCAAAACTTTGCTATAGTTAGAAGAAAACACCAAATATGGAACTAAGAACTTGTTGTTAGTCCAGTGAATACTTTAACACTATCATTTTTCAAAATATTGAATAAATTTGGAAAATAAAACCCAACACCCTCAATAATAATGCGGTATATACATAATAATGTGTATATATATATATATATATCCAATGCATGCTTGTTATATAGAAAATGCTTTAGCACACGAAAGGGTCTGAGAGTATAATTATGTATTTTTTGTCTTAGAATATCCCAGTACAATAATTGAAGGTGCAGTCTTCACAATCACAGTGATACAGAGCTACACTTACAGGTGTATAATTTGTTGCCATAGGTGATTGCATTGTATGCAATACAATATTCTGTAGGAAATTTTGTATGCCTTGGTGATTCACCTTTTCATCTTAGAACAAAGACTCTACATTTCAAAACTCTACATTTCCACAAATATAGAAATCTTCTTCCAAGACAAATATATATAGTTTTTGTTGAGAACATCAATATTCATGGATTAGGAAGAACTAATCTGTCTTCATATAGTTTTTTTTCTTGCTTAAAGATAAATCCTTTAGGTTGGATCCTTTTTCTCTTATTAGAAAGGTTTATATCATGCTCATTTTTAAAATCAGCCATGGCATTTCAGTTAAAAGAAAAGTGGTATGACTTTCACTTTTTCTGTACGTATGCAGCTTAACAAAATTATACCGTAAAGAAAACTAAGTGATACAGAGCTTCCAGAATGAATACATTTGAAAGGGATTGCTTAAACTGTGTTATCTGTGGGAAATAAAAGGAGCAAATATAATTAATAGTTATCTTAGTTACCCAGGCACCCAGCATCTCCTTCAGTATGAGTTTCTGAGGATATACAGGATTATTAGCTGCATTTCTGTTTCCTTAATATTTTATGTTGAAGTACATACTAATAAAACAACTACTTCATTACTACTTAGTATAAAAATTTACTTCATATTATTAGATAACTTTTTAGATAACGGTTTTTTGCAACAAGCAGCTAAATATTTATATTTTAATCCAAATAGCAATCTTCACTGGTAATATATTAATTACAATCATGTCTTATATGGGTAAATGTTGGTTTTCCAAGTTAATGCAGTCCCAGTTCCATTAGAACAGTTAAGGTGCTGATGGCTCTCAGTCAGTTTTCCTCAAACACCTTTCCTTTCTGATGCCTCTGTGAGCCTTCTGTTTATCTCTCAAAATTCTTTCTGGATGTTGAATTCCATTACCTAATCCTACTCAAAAAATGGTTAATATTGGTGCCCAATCTCATTTTAGCTTAAGCAGCCACTAGGTGCAGATTTCCTCAGGCTTGTACCATCAGCCCCTGCAACAGGGCATCATCACTCATCAGCAGTCACCCTTCTCACAGCAGTTCTGATTTCTCCTGCTTGAATATGCAGCTTCTTTGTTTCTTTCTGCATTATATTGTCTTCTCAGGCAGCATTGAGGCCCTTCATTTTCCACTTGTCCTGTAGTTCCACCAGGAGGGCAGGACATCCCCAAGTGAGGAGGTTCACCTTGGTATCTATAAAGGTGAGGCATAAACAATTAGTTGCCTTTTTCTTTTTGCCAGTCTTCAGTTAGTGATCTGCTCATTCCAGGATCACTTTGCCAGTTTTCTTAACATTGTTTCCATGTGTGTTTGTTCTAGGTCTGACTATTTCCTTACTACACTATTTCCTACTATTGCATATGTGCATGGACTACTTTTCTGCCTCTTTTCACTTTGTCATCCCCCTTTTGCCACTTTTACCAGAGGAGAATATATGAGAGTGAATGCTGACAAAAAAAGAGCAATTTTTATAGCATCTAAGTCATGTACTTTGATGGAATTTTGTTTGTTTTTCTTGTTTGCTATTATTTAGTGTCCCCTAGATCACTTCTTCCCTCATATGGGTTGCCATCTCTTTCTGTACTGTTCCAGTGTGTACAGGCCCTAAAAGTAAATACATTTCTGTGTTCAGGACATCCACTACAGGTCTTAAAATACACCCTAGTCATAATTCAAGACTTGCCTGTCTCTACCACATAAACTTCAAACAGAGACTGACAGCTTTTTCTGGTCCTAATATGTCTCTGCTTTCTTTTGGCTTGTGATCCATCCCCAGATGATACAGTCTTTCAAATTCTGTGTCTCTTTTTCAGGCTGGTGCAGTGTTAGACATCTACTCAAAGCAGGCAGTTGCTACTGCAGGAACAGCTGGATTGCAACAATCTGCATCTCCAAGGCTTAGTCCCTGCTGAATGTGCCATTCCCTCAGCCCAGGCATTTCTTCTACCAAAGGAGAGGAAGACGGGTATTTCTAGGAGCAGAGGGAACATGTGTAGTAAGAGGTTGGATTTGGTTTTCTCCTTCTTTGATTCCCTTGTTAGGTAAAGCCATAAAAAAAGAGTCTGTACTCAGCTGGGTCATGAGAAAGGGACAGAGACAGAGATCTCTGATCACACAGGACTATCATCAGAGGCCTTAAAAGCAAGTATAAGCAGACTTGGTGCTTCCATTCAGTATCCACCTATCATCAGCTTGCTCTGACTGCAATCTGTTTTCTCCTCTTTCTTTCAAATTTTCAACAAAGCTTCCCTGTCCCTCACAAAACCTGCCACTTAGGATGGCAAGGTTTGGCTGGAGTGAGTCACAGCCAGATCATAAATTGATGTAGCTACTGTTTCTCTGCTTTCCTTGGATTGTTAGTGATCCTGAAGCACCTGGGTTGCCCAAAATTCTTTTATTTTATAGTAAATGAGGTAATTGCCAGAAAACAGGACTGCACACCTGCTGCATTCATTCCCAGTTCTCTATGATGACTGTTGGCTTCCTCCTACAAAAGTTTTTTCAGAGACTTGGTTGTTCAGCAACCCAACTAGAAGGATTCATAGACAGGTTTGCCCATGTTTTCCCCTGCTTTGTTACACTGAAAATCTTCTTTGCTACACCATATACACACTGCTAAGAACTCACTGTTAGCCCAGTAACTATTCTAACAGTATAATTTATCTGATTAATGCAGAAAAGCCTCACTTTTCTGATGTTCTGATCACTTTTCCAGTTGCTTCTAAGTCCAGTTTCCAGTTGCTTGGCAGTGTTCCTGATGGAGACAAGAAATGGGACCTGCTTTATAAGTCAGTAGCCCCCGAGACCTTCACAAGAAGTGATGTTTACATTGGGGGATTCTAATTCCTCAGCTTTGGGTAAGTTTGCTTTTATTTTTAAACCTTAGAAAATCTGCTTCCCTCTTGCCTATTCCCAGCTAGTTTGAATATTGTGCAATATCTTTACTCCTGAGCTCTCAGATTTCTACCATCCTCTGCAATTTTATTCCTCTATCACTCAACCATTTACTTTACTAAAATCAGTAGTTTCAGCAGTATAAAACTGTAATTCCTTAGTGGAGTGTCCAGGAGACAGGTTAGAGACAGGTTGATTTTTCAAAATCACAGTAGTTTTGCTGAAGTGCACAGTCAGCAGAGCTGTATAAAACTGGAGGTCATTGCATTGTTAAGTTAAAATTTGTCATTAAGCTTCTCAGGAAAAGCATCTATAAATGGAAGACATCATGAATGTTTATACTGTTCAAAGGCCTATTTTACAGCCTGTCAGCAATTCAGTAATTTGTCACTACAGAATATAAAAAAAAAATTAGCCCAATATCTCTTCCAATTTATTCTGCTTTTGTAGTATTTACCAAATTTATGTTAAAATTCCAACAGATCTTATGAAAAGCCTTATATCCATGGCTTTTGGGGCCATGAGCAAATCAGCTCATTGTGCACTAGTCTTACCTTAGCCAACTGTTGATAAATATGCTGTAGAAATACTTAAGTATTCAAAATGCTATGTCCTGGTGAAAAGTAACAAATACTTTTATGTCTTCTTTTATTTCAGTTCTTTTTTCTGAAAGAATTTGAAATATGAATAACTGTGTTGAGATAAAGGAGAACACATGGACCTGTAGTTATTCTGAGTCTCTGGAACCCATCTGCCATTTGCTTTGTGCTATCACAGAAACTCATAACACAGTGTTCCAGACAAAATTATCATTACATATTTATAGTGTTCTAGGTTGTTATATATCTTATTATAGATACATCATAATCTATTGTTATATATTTTATACTATATAATATGATTTTTATATACAATATTATATTTATATTTTTTATAAATATATATTTTTGCTTTAGTAACAACCTTCTATAAATTTAACTTTTTTTAATCAGTGATACAGTTCACTGCCTTTGGTCAGTCAGGTAGTGACTGATAGTAGTGAAGTAGTAGCCATAATAGTACTCTCTAGTAAGAATAGTACACTATAAAGTAGGAATATTTTCAAAAGTCTTTCATGTTTTACCCTCATTAAAGCTTAGTCTCATAAACCACACTGAGTCATCCCCTGACATTTTTCTGGTTGTCTTTTCATCTGGTTCTTTTACTGTCTATGGTTAAGGAATTAACTTGTGCAAATAAAAGAGGTTTCTTCATACATAATTGTCCACACTGTTAGAATTATTTGTTCTATTTCCTCCTTCTCCTGTTGCAGCTGCACACATTTAAAATACTGAATTACTCTTAAAATTAATGAATTGTCTGTTGCTTCTTGACCTAAGCACTCCTGCACCTGTGTCCTCAGCAACTCCTGTGTTGTCATCTGATTCAACACATGCACAAGGAAAACTTGCAAAGGGGGCTGAGTCATTCTCTAAATCTGGAACATCATCCTCTGAATGCAAAACCTTCCTCTGCAGGACTTAAGGGCAAGTATTAACTGTGTCGTTTTGCATAGGATGTTTTAGCTTCTCTTACTTTAAATTACTAGTGTGTCTAAATGAAAAGCAAATAATTTAGCTGTAACCACCAAAATTTTCTTTGTGTCATTTGTGTTGCATAGTGCCAAATACTTATCTTCTTACTTCTGTGTTCTGTTTCATTTTTTTAATTAATTGTCATTTCAAAATTGACTCACATCTTTACTGGATTGTTTTTTGTACACACATGTAATTTCTGTGAACTGTGACTACTTTGCTGTCATTCAGGAACCCTTGAGTCTCAAAGAACATAACCTCCTGTACAATCAAATTGTTATTCCAGTCATAACAGTAAAAGACACTCACTGTGAATATCAATCTGACTTAAGTCATCTAGTATACCTAACATTTAAAAGGGCTGATGAATGAGGACATGTATTAGACACCCTAAAAGTGAGGAAAAAGCAAGATCAACTGTTTATGTCTTAGTATTTTCTTAGCACCATAAAATATCATACACATTCTTTGCATTTTTAAATGGAAGGACTTGCTTCCATCTTGTCTCTGTGCTTGCCAGAAATGTGTGCTCTGGTAGGTTGAAACCTCTCTAGCACTACTACAAGTGATTAATACTAGGATTTTTTTCAGGTTTATGTCCAAGTTGCTGGGTTACTTGCAGCTTTGAATAAGATTTACATGAAGACTTGTGAAGAGCTCTGTATCTGAGTTGCATTACATTGCTCAAAATAAAGCTTTTCAGCTGACTTCTTCAGTATAATTCTTTTCATGTTTTAGGAATTTTCATGCTATCTCTGTTTTTCTAAATACTGCCTTTATTAAATTTGTAATATTCCAAAGAAATACTTTTTGCTTTAGGTTTCTTTTCTTGATTTATGTGCTAGCATGTTTATCTTCTCCCTCTCTCTTGTCTAGTTATTTTTTGAATTAACGTTGATTTTTTCCCTTTGTTTTACAGTAAGTCATGTGGCATTGACATCCCTAAGAAATTTAAATTAACATGGAAGAAAATTAAACAGCATATCAATGGATGAGATTGGCATGGTGGTTTCTCCACAATGTCATTGCATGTCGATGAAGGGCCAGCACTATGAAATATGAGATGCAAATGTCATCAAAATACTACCCTGGTTTTGTAAGGAGCTGCACAAGGAGCCATTCCTTTTCTGCAAAAGGATGGCTTGATTTTTTTTAACTGTAAAAACAAAAACCAACACTGCCAGCAACAGAAAAGTAACTGCCATATGTTTCCTGTTTTCTTAATTTCCTTTCTATTCCATGAAGTATAGATATTCCTATTAATTAAAAAAAAAAGGCAAACTATCACCTCTTGTCTCTGTTTTTCTTAAATCTAGAAATGTTTTGCAAATTTAACTTAAAACAGTCAAATATCTTGCCCTGTTTTTTTTATTTTTAGAATAAACTGAAGCGTTTCAGCTTTTGGTGTCTGTCCTGCTTGTTCACGTGATTTCATTTTTATATCAGGGTTCATTATTTCATAAACATCAAGACCTTTTTCAATACTGAGGAACTGCAATGGGTTCTGTTGTATTGCTGTACTAAATTAAATTAATTTTACAACCTATTCAATACTCAGAAACATGAAAACAAGTTTTTCTCTGAGTTTAGATCAGGTACATTATGCCTTCAAGGTTAATATATTTTACATAGTGCTTTTCATATTAACTGAAGGAGGTTTGATTAGTTTTATTCTTTTCATTCTTTTAAAAGAAGTCTTTTGCATTGTGTATTATCTCTGTTAGTAAAAAGTATCAAATCTTCTCTGATTTTAACTTTCCATTATGTTAGAGAAGATTCAACAAAGCCTTTAATTTCTTTTGTCTTATATTGTAAACCAGGATAGTTAAAGAAAAAAAAAATCTTTCAAGAACGTAGTATCTGCTTGTAAATATAATACTGTCATTCATCATTAGTGATAACACGCAGGGGTTGTAGCTGTGTGAGCTATTTAAAAATCAAAAGCAGCATGCTCAGAGTGTAGCCCTGTTTGGAGGAGCAGTACATAAAAGTTACCCCTCAAGAACATATCGTTCTGAAGGGTAACCAAATATAATTATTTCATGTGGTGCCACGTAATTGAGATGACTTGGAATTCCCCCTCCTGTAGCACTTCTGATCTATCTCTTAAGTTTGACAGGGTAAGGTTAAATTTCCTCCTGTCACGGTTGGGGAAGTACTTCTGCTGCTAAGAATAGCTCATTAAAGGTGGATAGAATGTGTCCTCATGTACATATTAATTGCCATAAAATTCAGTGAATGTGTCTTTACTGGCAGAAATTACATACCTTGCTGCTGTATCAATGAAAACTGAGTCTCTTGTAGGTTAAAACTAGGTCCAAGGAAATAAAAACATGGGAAATGGAGCAAGATTTTTTTTTAAAATATACATTTCTGTCCTAAACAAGTCAGCCCCTATTTCTTTTTAGAGAGAATTTGAGTTGAACATAGGACCATGATAATCTGGAACTAGAATTCATATCTGGAAAATTAAGTGCCTTTCTCTTGTTTCAACTGAACTTGCATGATATTCCTGTTACCTCTGGATACTGAGCACACTGGCACTGCTAGATATTTTGACATGGCTATTCAAATGCCATTTTGAGTGATTTTTCTGTAAGGCTATGATTATCAAAACCCAAAAGGAACATTAAATTACTGAGCATGTTCTCCTACCAATTTGACTAAATATTCCCAGAAATGTTTCTAAGCATTCAGTGACTGTCAGACAGCAATGCCTTTATATCCAGTAGCACTGTTTCCCATGGGATCAGAGCAGTTGCTGGACCTTGCCTCTGCCTAATCTCTTCATTGCAGTCTTTCTGAGTGACAGGGCTCTGCCCACGTATTACCGTAGCAGAACTCCCCTGAGACACCTTTCTTTGAACCTGAGGAGCCTATGGCATCCCAGATTCTTTATTTCTGAATATAAATCTCCTTCTCATGAGCATATCCCTTTAATGTCTGGCTTTCAGTACATCTGATTCTTCCTCCTTTGGGTGTCCTACAGCTAGCAGGTTTTGATGAGCCCCAAAGAGGCACCTCTCTGTTTCTAACCTTATTAACACAGGATGATTTGCCTCTGTGACAGTTCTCTCTGGGTACCACAGCACTGTGCAGGAACTTGTGATCTCTCCAAGAACTGTTTTACAGAAGAAAGCAAAATGTTACTCCTTCTGTAGCTTGGTGGAAAGTTTATCCACTCCAATACATGCAGGAAGCCATCCTGTCAACAGCATGCCAAGCAGTGCTGCCAAGAGCCACGGGTGCCCCGCTCGGCAACCACTGCGTTTTTCACTGCTGCTCTGGAGATGCAGCCACCTGGCTGGGTTTGCCCTGAGTTTGGATTGTAAAACTTCAAATTGGAAAGCAAGGCTGTAAACTGGAGAAAGGCAAAGTCATCCCTCAGTTAACAATTCCACCACTTCTTTTTTCGTAACTCTTGATGTATTCTTGGAAATATTGCCAATCACAGTCTGAGTCCCGGCTTCCTTAATAAATTTCAAGCAAATTCACCATGAAAATACTAAGCAGCTGAAGTGAGATATGTGTAACATTCCTGAAGCAGTTATTCCCCCAAGTTCTAGTCAAGTCAGAGGTACTTACCCTGCTGGTTAGCATTCACTCAACATAAGGAAGGATCAAATTACTCCTTTATTAGTTGTTAGAGAAACCTTAGCCTAGGTTTAACTACTGCATCAACTAAACATGGTTGTTTGTAACAGGATGATTCTTAGTAGTATTACAGAGGGCAAAAAGAATTTTTTTTTTGTAGGACCTGGTTCTTTAGCCACCCCAGGCAGCCATCTTATGTTCCTCTCTTCTCAAACATCTGTGGGAGGAAGGGGGCAGTCTGAGGCCTCAGGAGAGTTCTCAAAGCCCAGCTCACAGATAAGACAGTATACTGTAATTCATTTCCTAATCTACTTCATACTGCTCTACAGCATTAGTCATTCTTCTCACCCTTAGGACTTTTTTTCTTTCAGCCTGCCATACCAAAAGGCAAGTTACAGACCTTATTTAATCCTGAAGAGCAGGGATGTTAATTGGGTTGAAAATGGTAATGATGCATCTAATTCTGTCTTATCTACACTGCTCGTCCTGCTCTCAGGACACCTGAGTGCACCTGCATCCCAGAACAGAGGCTTGAACATGTATTTTTCTGTGTTACACCCAGCTTCTCCCTTGACCCATTATCACAGATACATTACCCAGTGACTCAAATATGAATCCCACAATATTTCCTCTCGTTCTGTTTCTGAGTAAGAGCAGGTACATGCTCAAAACATTTTTGGTGTATATTGCCTCAGCTAAATCATAATTAGCTTCATGAAAAGGAAGCAGGTTAACCAGCCCCACCTTAGCTGAAACCACTGTCACCTTTACATTTCAGGCTTTTGTTTGGTTCTTCAGCTATTTCAATTACCAGTCAAGGAGGGATTTAAGTCCACAGCATAATAATACTTGCAATTACTAGTAAATAGCATTTCACAGCACTAACCAGTCTGTCCTTACTACATCCATTTCAGGCAGGCAAATAAATGTTATTATCCTCATTTTACAAACACATTGATTAAGTGACTTACCTAAAGGCCACACATCAATTTCAATGTCAGTGCCAAGATTAGCACAGTGATACTTCTGCATTGCAGACACAGAAAAAAGTGATTGCTATTATCAAGCCCACCCCCATTCAGAAACAAACAATCATTTTTCAGCTGTATAGTCAAATAGCATTTACCCTCCTCACATCCCCCATATGTTTTGTCCACCTCAAGCTGCTCCCTGATGATGGCTCAAAATGGTTCCTAAATATGTCATTAACATGGGAAGCTTTTCTGTCTGCCTCCTGCTTTTAACACAAGGGTTGAAAAGCACTGCCTGGAGAACCTGGGAAACTCCCACAGTGGTGGCTGAGCCTATGGAGGCAGAAGGCAAGGGAAGGGAAGGGGGCAAGGAGCTCATGCTGCTCTCCAAAAGGCAATGTGAAGATGAGTAATGATAAGAGGAAGCAGCAGAAGCAGGATTAGATAGAAATTAGGATGATCTTTTACAGTCTCATTTTAAGAGATTTTTTTGCCTCTCCAACAAAGCAAATTTTCAGTTTTAAGGCTGTGTACAACAGGTATAATTCTCTTATACTGCTGTTGTAGCTGCTCTTTGGAATTGTGGTAACATTGGTAACACTGGAAGCTGAGTCTTCAGCTCTAAAACACAGGAGCATCTCTAGTCCTCAGTCTGCTGAGCTATTGGGAAAATTGCTCTATTTTAAAGCCCCTTCTTTTGAATTTGGAAGGAGTTTTGGATTTGATCTCTGTTGTCTGGTTTAGACCAACAGACTGTGTTTCTTCAACACCTAACTGATGAGTACAGGCCTTACTGCCTGCATGAAGCTATAACAAGGAATATCCCAACATGCAAAAATCTGTTAAACATTACTGTGTCTAAATATAAATTAAAGTGTCTAAATATAAAAATCTGCTCTGCTTGCAGGCAGTTATTTCTAAGGAAAAATATATGGTGGCTACATTTGTTTCCCCTCCAGAACAGGTCTTCCTACCTGGAAAAACAAACAAAACAGGGAAACTCAGGACAGCACTTTTAATAGCTAATTAAGGCTGTCTGTGTGTAAGGGTGGCAACCTTTTGTTGTGATTTAGGTACAGGTCACAAGATCTTCTTGAATCAGCTTCTAAATGGGACAAAAAAAGCAAAAATAACCATAAATCTTTTGAACCACAGTAGTTTAGTTCCTCAGCAGATTCACAAAGCTACCATTAGAGCCCAAAGTGTCATCTGCCAAGACCTGAATTTGACCCAATCATTGAAGCTGATCCTGTGACATCTAAAAGCTGATACATTGAAAAACTGTTGAGCATTTGTGATAGATACTGGTGTTTCAGAGCAGACTCCCAGGCAATGAATTATATTCTTAATAAGAAGACATGACAAAGTCAAATTTAGAAGTAGAATTTGAGCTAGTTGCCAAGTTTTTAACTGAAGGGCATTTCTTCCTTTTATTTTTTTCTTTTAAACCATGTGCATGTAGACACAAGAAATGTGTGAACTTACCTTCAAAATACCTCAAATATTAACCATATGAATTATACATATGCCTTTTTCTGAATTTTAAAAGATTATTTCTTGCATAAAACTAACATCATTCAATTTATTGCTTGTGAGTCACCTGTAGATTGCAGTATCAGAATTATTCAATAGGTTTATGCCTGTCAGAATTTCATATTAGCTCCATTATTCACTAACAGTAAAAAAAAAAGCATCTTTTTAAATGAATGCTTAAGCATGGGTGTTTTCTTGTCACTTCATTGGCTTGTCTTCTGTGCAATTTTAGTCTTTACTCTTCCACCTCAAAATTATTAAGGTGTCATATACAGCAGTGATAAGTTTAGCTGCATCAAACTGTGATAGAGGGTTAATCTTGCATAGGGAAAAAGCAAAACATGTCTGGATGGTCAAAGATGTGATTATGTGTTCTGAAGCCTGATAAATATTGTATCATGCCACAATTTAAGATGCTCAAGGGCTTCACAACCTTAATTACATTTTAATCATGGCAACTCTGTTCAGTTATGTGTTTTGGCTTCTTCAAAAAAAAAGCACTTGAGTCTTTGAAAATATATTATGGTATATTATCTCATCTGCAAGGCTGCTGCCCTATTTTCTTCAGGGGTGGTTCTGGGTGCTGAGAAATGCAAACCAAAGGCTTCTGCCCTGGGAGAAAAACAGCGTAGCTGAAAATACAATCAAGACTATAACAAGAGGAAATAATATGGCAAACAATAAAATAACAGAAGAGAGTGTTTTCTTGAAAATGGGGCATTCTCTTTAGCTTGAATGTTCTGCAGAGCCAGTAGCACCTAGTGCTTCCTGAAGTGCATTACACTGCACAGTGGGAATCTCATTTGAGGTTGATCCTTAGCAAATACCACAAACATCACTATTGAAAAGCAAATTTTCTTATAGTTCTTTCTGTTTTGTAATTTATTTTACTGAGCATCTCATAAACTCTGTTCTACCTCCTTGCTAAAAGAAATTAATGATTTTGACTAGGCACTTCAAATTCAATCTACCAAAGCACTCAGAGGCATGCCTATGTCTTCTGAAAGTTTTAACACTCTCATTGCCTTTGGTGAAACTTCTCATATTATTTAGAGTCACAGGCACACTTCAGTGTTTCACTGGATTACAACTTTAGCCATTTTTTCTTTCTTTGCATTTATTTCTGTGGCATGGTTTTTTACATCTCCAGTGGGTTGATGATACTTCAGCATTTTATTGGTTTTTGACTCAGTTTTGTTACTTATAGGATCACAGATAACCCATGTCTTTCATTTACTTCCAGAAGTCCATTCATGATTTTAATAAATACTCAAGCCAGAGATAAAATGAAATTAATTATTCAGCCATGCTTTGAAAAGAAGTTAAAATTATCTGGTGAATAGATAGTCTGGGGCAGAAAGCCTTATTTTCACTTTATGGAGCCCCTGCAAACAAAAGAATTGTGCTTGTCCAGAAGCACAACTTGTGCAGGAATTGTTAGTGAAATTCTCTTTGCTTCTCGTGTGAGAAGTCAGGCCTGGCTGATCAAAACACTCCCTTGTGGCCTTAAAAGTCTCTGATGAATTTTGAAGCATCAGATCAATGCTATGTTATCTTTGTTTCAAAAGAACAATCCTCTGTGATCATTACTGCTGTGCTAGCTGATCATTTTAAATTAACATAACACAAAACAATTTCACAAAATCAATTCATATTCTTCTCTCCAGAGTTCTAATTTTAAATACGGGAAAAGTGGAGTCAGAAAATGGGTCTGTGCAGGAATAAGGTGCTTTTCATTTCCCAACCAACAACTCTGTTGTGGGTTGACCATGCCTGGAGGCCAGGACACTCTTTCACACTAAAGCAACTCTTTCGCTCCCCTCCTCACCTGGACAGGGAAAAGAAAATATAACTAAAGGTTCATGGATTGGGATAAGGACAGGGAGAAATCACAAATTGATTACTGTCATGGGCAAAACAGACTCGATTTGGGGAAATTGGTTTGATTTATTGCCAATCAAATCAGAGTAGGATAATGAGAAAGAAAACATAAATTTTAAAACATGCTCCCCACACCCCTTCTTTGTTTCCAGGCTCACCTTCACCCCCAATTTTACCAACCTCCTCTGCTCCAGCAGTGCAGGGGGACAGGAAATGGAGTCTGAAATCAGTTTATCACATCTCTGCCACACCTTCCTCCTCAAAGGGAGGAATCCTCACACTCTCCCTGTTCCAGCGTGGGGTCCCTTCCATTGGAGACAGTCCTCCACAGTCTTCTCCAGTGTGAGTCCTTCCCATGGGCTGCAGTTCTTCAGAAACTGTTCCAGTGTGGGTCTTTCCCATGGGCTGCAGTTCTTCAGGAACATGCTGCTCCAACATGGGGCCCTTGTGGGACCACAAGTCCTGCCAGAAAACCAACTCCAGTGAGGGCTCCTCTCTCCACTGGGTCACAGGTCCCTGCCAGGAGCCTGCTCCAGTACAGGCCTCTCATGGAGTTTACAGCTTCCTCCAGGCATCCTCCTGCCCTAGAGTGGATCCTCCCTGGGCTGCAGGTGGATCTCTGCTCCCCTGTGCCCTCCCTGGGCTGCAGGGGCACAGCTGCCTCACCTCAGTCTCACCAGGAGCTGCAGGGAGATCTCTGCCCTCTTCTGCCCTGACCTTGGTGCTTGTAGAGTTGTTCCACTCACACATTCTCACTCTCCTCTCTGGCTGTCACTGTACACATTTTGCCCCTTCCTAAATATGTTATCCCCAGTGTGCAATCACTGTCACTGGTGGGCTCAGCCTTGGTCAGTGGTGGGTCCATCCTGGAGCCACCTGGAACTGGCTCTGCTGGACATGGAGAAAGCTTCCAGCAACTTCTCACAGCAGCCACCCCTGTAGCCCTCCCTGCTATCAGAACCTGACCAACCCAATACACCCTCCATTATCTCGTGGTGCTTTTCAAATAAATGATTTCATGTAACTCTCAACTTCTGAAGGGATTTGAAGGTTATTGCCTTCCATTCATTTCCAAGTAGATTGAATACTAAAAATAAAAAGTAATGACTCAGAGCTTACCTTTCCTGAATCTGGAGCTGAAATGGTAAATATTTAATGAGGGAAACTCTTTCTCAAAGTTTTGTTCTTCTTTATCCTTCTCTGTAATAAAAAGCAAAATTAATTTCTGAGCACATAGCTGTCCAGGTACCACACTCATGGATAATCATGTTCCCATAGTATAGATGCACAATCCCCATCCTGCAAAGACCCATGAGGATGAAAATAGCCCCAATAAAGACAGTGAGAAAATAATCAAAGAGCTACTGTTCACTGTGGAAAAAATCACCCAGATATACAATATTTCCTTTCATGCAATGCAATGGCTAAATGAACTGAAAAAGCCTGTTACCATATGTTTTACTGTCTTGATATCACTGGAAATCTACAAACAAAATATATGTATTATGCAGATTACAGTAGCTATTTTTCAAAATACATCTAACATATATATAGGAAATTACCATTCATGTACTTGGGAGCAGAAGGCACAGTGCAGCATTTGTCCTGTAGCCTGCTTATCAAACAAGGAAAAAGGCAAAGGCGTAAGTCTGAGAGTCCTTGTGCTTTCCTTGAAAGGTCTGAATAGCTGAATATAATTTGTTTCTAATTCTCATTGTTAAAAGACATTTACTTAGAAGAAAAACCTATTAGGATGAAAACAGATGATGCCTTGTGCATAACCAAGTGAAAAAAGGAATCTTTTACCAGAATCCATCATCTCAAGGAGACGTTGCAGCTCCTCTGGAAACTTTTTCTCAGAATAGCACAATATCTTTGGCTCAAGGTAAGAGATAAATAAGGGTGTGCCAGCAGGGAGAAGTGTGAATAGAGAGTACAAGGGAGCAAGTACAAATAAAATTGCCGAGCTGGATATTTCAGCTCCCTCTCCAATCATCTTCCCACACTGTCAGATCCACACAGGCTTCTGCTCAGATCCTTGGTCTCTGAATGATTTCAAAGACACTTTTTCTTTTTGCCCTAAGATGGGAAAATAATATTTTGGAGGAAGTAGCTGACATAGAAACAGCAAGTCTCCACAAATCTTTATTGATCCTAACAGCTCCCTGCCAAAAGCAAATGCACAAACCATAGGCACCGCGATCCAAAGGAGTTCTAAAAACTAATTACATGTAGGAAATAGCAAGGGTGTTCTCTGGGCCTCATCACTCCATGAGGAGATAACATCAGCTGGGCTGGGGATATGCTCAATTCAACAACTCCTGGGGCTCAGATTGCCTGTCCTGCTTCCTACCTGTCCTTCCCATGGCAGCCCAGCCACGGTGCAGCCTTGGAAGGGAAAGCGCTCCGACAGCTCAGCACGCGTGCACAGCTCAGGAGAGAAGGGTGACCAGAGTGTGCTAATCCAGCCTGCAGAACTCAGCAGAACCAAACTGTACCCTGAAAATTCTCCACTCACACATAAACTGATTTTCCCTTTTGCTCCATCACTACTTTAAGAAGATGTTATCATTGTCCTTTTGCTCTGCCAAGCATAAGAAAGATTTTCCTGCTAGTAGCATGAAGACAGAGATTCCTGCCTTTCAAGAAGCAGCTAACAGAGTACATCACTAGTAAAAGACACAGCACAGTGCACAAATGTGTGTACACAGCCTCCGTGGCACAGAGTCAAGCTCTCTGACTGCTGAAGGCATCCTGAAGATCAGCATGGTGCAAAACTCACTTTGGCATCTGGTGTGATAACCAGAACTAGCTAATGATCAGCTCCTGAAGCTGAATGGCCAGAGTAATCTACTTGAAAGATATCTTAAGAAAATCTGCCTTCGCCTGCAGGTCACACATTATATAGGTATGTTAAGGATGATGTCATGGCTTTTCTTCAGATTTTGATTTTTTCCCCCTCAAGTATATTACAACTGGAATTATAATGATTTTCTGTGGTTTAGATCTGTTCTAAAAGGCAAACTTACATCAAGAATTAGATTTTAGTTTAAGTTCTACAATAGATATAAAAAACAACCCATGAAGTTCACAAAGAGATCTGGATCTCCTTAAAATCACAAATGATTGAATGTTTTTGAGATTATTTCTAGTTCAAATCTAGGGGTATTTCCTAGAAAATTATTGTACTTGAAAAATGCATTTTCTCAATAACTTGGACTTGCAACTTGGACTTTCTCCATAACTTGCAAGTTTTCCTTACCTTTTTTTCCTTTGCTTTCCAAATTCTGTCAAGGTGAAACAAACATGAATAAATTCTTCATAAAGAGATAAAATGTAATTTTTTTCTAACAAATGCATTTGCACCATGAGACTCAGGATGCTTTGGGAAGGCTGAGTGGATGAAGGCTGCAATTCTTAATTAACTGGCTGTTTTACCAAGGCATGGTAGGAAAACAAGATGTTAACATGCTTTTCTTTTCTAACATGCATTTCTCTGCATTTGGGGAAAGGTAAGAGGAAGCTTGGAGAGTGTTAGAAAGACCCAAGAGGAACAATCTTAATGGAACACTTATAGCTTCATTTTACCCATCAAATGATGCTAGCCTAGGTTATGTCTGTTGGATCTGTATTCCTTGGCTAGGAATCTAACATTTAATTTCTTTAATCTCTCCCAAGGCAGAGTAATGATGTTACCAAACCCTTCCAAACCTTGTGAGCTACTCACAACAATATTGTTAGTGTTATTACTTTTACTCTTCCTTACAAAATATGGGTGATTTGGGAGTCCAGGCACAAAAGTCAAAGTGTCAGGGATACTCAGGGGTGCTGCTACCTATTTCCCTTCTGCAGGCTCTACAGCCACTGCTTGAGCTGAAGAGAAGACTGGTTTTTGTACTCCCAGATGGAAAATTTTCAGTCATGCTAATTAAATAGTGTGCATGGCTCCAGGTTACAGCAAGTCACATATCACTCACAGTCTATTCTTGATTGTTTTTATTGCTTATCTGCTTGAAAATCTACATCTAAGACAGATGCAACACCTTTTGGAAGATCCTTTTGTAACACCAGTCATACTTACAACTTCAGGTCAGTAATACTGTGCCTCCTTATGCAAAAGTGGAGAAAAAGGACGAAATTATTTTACAAAATAGTACAGCAGAACAGGGAAAGAACCCAATCCCTCCCAGCAGCCTCCCACTTGCCCCATCTCCTGGACCAACTTGAGGATAAACTGGGTGACTGTGGGCTTGCTGAAGTGCATTTGCTTGCATTGTCTTGTCAGGAATTTAATTTCACAACATCACATGCTACCAACACAAGCGTGTCATTCAATTTAACATGCATTTTGTTGGCATGTTCTATATCTCATTAAAGTCTCATCTCCTCAGCCAATACCGTGTGCTACTCATCTGTAGCAAAGCTCTTAAGTGTAGTGAAAAAGGTATAATTGCAATTGAGAAATTAACTGTTGACCAGCACCCTACAGATATCCCAATTTTACCACACCACTGAAAGCAACAATATTGCAAGAGCAAACCTCTAACATCATTGTCTTACAGGAAAAAAGTATTGAGCTTAGAGATGCTCCTCAGTCATTCCAGTGTCGTTAGAGGTTTCTTAGACCAGCTGACAGACCTGTGTCAATGTGTAGGGCAAAGATCAATTTCTAACTTTGTTTTTTTCAACTGAGAAGAAAGTTATACCATGCTGAACATCTCTGTTTTCAAAAATACTAATTAAAGTTAAAATATTCTGAAAGCAGTTTGAAACTATTAAACAACCTTTTAAACCTGTTGATAGGTTTTCTTTCTCCTGGATTTTTATTGCTTTTGAGTGATGATAGGAATTTTAGCTGCTTTTCTGACAATTGATAAATACACAGTTTTTAAAAAAAGATACTTTTAAAGGACTAATATATTAGTCATTGGAAGTTTCATTTAGTCATTATAAATTATAACTAGTCATTATAAAGCAAAAATAAAAGAGCTAGTGGTGATAGAGATTAATCAGGTTCGGTCCTCAGACGTGTGAAGATAATTATGATAAATCAATGTGAAAAGCAACTGGATTAGGTAACAAACCAAATTTAGACACAGGACCAGGAGGACAGGCTACTCAGAATGACTGCTGATAATGGAAATGTCTGTCACTTTGCTGTAAGGAGCACTCACCTGCCCCAGGAGCTGGTTTGATCCTGTGCTGGCTACAGCCACCCAACCCAAAAGGCAAATCTTTGCAGGTCACTGTCAGTGGGAGTTCCAATTAAACAAAGGCAACTTTTACCCCTTCAGTATTATCAACAGCTTCCTGAACCCATGTATCTTGACTACAGTGCATCACTAATTAAATCTAAATTAAATTTTACCAAGCAGATTGCCAGGGCCTAATTTTTCAACTGTGATAAATCCCGAATCCTGATGCTGACTACATGTTCCTAAATACAAAGATCCACTGAAGAGCAAATAATTTTGGCCTTTCTTGGTGTGTTAGGTCACACCACAAGAATTGAGCTGGTAGCTTTCTTTGGACAGGCAGTATAATGCACATTTAAATTTAGGCTGACCTTTTAATTGTACATACCATAAATTATGTTTGGAGCTAAATCAGAGTCCTTAAGATTAAAAAATAGCCACATATTTAAAATTAAACTTTTCTATGTTTCTTTGGTGGCAGCTTCTTTTAAACACTTTATTTTCCTACATCTTCCTCTGTCAAAGCTCTATAAATGTGCTAATGGTTGCTTTATTAATGGCTGCCTTGGTCTCACTGAAGTTTTTTCTTTCTTTCTGTTAGTATAATCTATCTTTTGCATGCCTTCTGTCTGAAAAAAAAATTGTACAGAATTAGATGGACCTTTATAAAAGAGCACAACTTAATGTTAAGTTTTAATTAAGCAGTCTTTTTCATTCATTATTTTTTATCCTAAGAGGCTCTAAATCATAGTCTGTTTCTGGCTGAATATACATAGATTACTGCCTTATTTTATCTTTATATTTATCTATTCACTTTGAGCGAACTTGGATAAAGCTTAAAAAGTTTCTGAGGATCACATATAAATTATTTCTCATGTGCTCCTTTTCTGTAAACACTGAATGAATAAATTCATTTTGCCAGACAAACCCTGTAAAAACTGATTACCATTTCATTAATCACTGACAACAAATTATTATCGTGAAAACAAAATGACTACACTCTCATGAAAATACCACTTTTTCTATAAAATTTGGAAGAGGATGGATGATTTTATGTGCCTCAGTTTCTGAATGCCCAGCTTAAAGCTGGAAGGTGCAAAGTACCAGCTGGAAAACAAGGTTCTCTAGATGTAGTCAATGGATGGGTCTAATTTGTGCAGTGTGGTGGTGAGGAGTGTGGTGATGCTTGCAGTTCCTGCCACAATAAAAGGTCACTTCCCTGGCTTTGCTTATAATTATCAGTCTTCCTTACAGCCTGTCTAAAGCATCTGCCTGTGCTTTGTTCAGGCTGTCAGCTAATCTGAAATCCTTAAACAATCTTGACTATTAGTAATTAGCATTTATTCTGGATTTATTATATAAAATTATTAAGAAATTTCTATTCCAGATGTCTACACAAAGCTATTTCCCATGAATGATGTTCCCTGAAAAAAAAAAAAAGAGTGAATTAATACCACACATCTTTTATAAATAAGAAGAAACTGATTCTTAAATAAAGATGCTTACATCTGCCTCTTGCTCCAGATGGTGCAATTTAGCTGCCTATGTTGGTTTTGGTTTTAAACAAATACTTAATCCACCAATTGTCATATCAAGAATTCTCCATTTCTCACAGCTGAAGCCTAAACTGCATTGCTGCTTTAATTCTCAGAACAGGGAGTTTCTTGTCTCACAGGTCAAAAGTACAAGGAAAAAAAAATTAATATTTCCATGCAGCAGCCACACTTGTAAAATTGTCTGATACTGTACCCTCTTGTTACTAGCAAAAACTTCAGGCAGCAAACTTAATCTGAAATTCCCACAAGGTCTGACAGTATGTAGGCACTAGGGCAGACCTGAAGCAACTTTTTTTCTCCTTTTCTTCCACATCACCTGATCAGTGAGTTTACATTTCTGTTCCAGCCCCTGGGAGTAGCAGTTCCAGCTTACAGCAAATCCTTCAGCCTAGCAAGGCTGTGTCCTTGCCCTAAAATTTGCCCAGGAGGAGGCAGTGAGCAGGCTGCAGCTCTCTGCCAAGGACAGACAGGTGCTGGATGCTGTTTTCCTAGGAGAACCACAGTGGAATAGCACAGCTCCTCCTGGGGAAACCAGAAAATCCCCAGGGTGTATGGGATGTCCTGTAGGAATATAAAAAGCACAGTATGTATGGTTTGACAAGGTCCCAGCAAAGTTATGGCCCAGATCCACCATGTGAGGAGAGTCTGTAGAGATCTTTGGATGAGATTCACCTGTTTGCTGGCATGATAAGCAGAAATATCCCTCTGCTATGCCATGCTGAGGCAGCATTTTTTTCCTTGAGGCTTTACTGCCAAATATAATATTTTGAAATAATACTAAATTCTAAAAAGTTGTGGAGTTATTCCACTTTAAATTTTTTAAAATCATACTCTTCTAATACCAAATTCTTAGACTGATTTTAAAACTTACAGTTGTCTTGACACTTTCATAATAAAATCAATGTATATTTTGAGTGAACTCATTACTAGCTAGATTAAAAACAGAGTAAGTGAATGCTTTTCCAATTATTATGTTTAAAAAGTGCTTGGATATCTCTGGTTTAAGAAGATTGGGGGAAAAAAAATTACGACTGATTTCCAATATTTAAAAGAAAAACTTGAATCTACTTCACTGAATTTTGCTCATGGAGTAATTTTGGAGGCAGAAATAATTAGAAAGGTAAAATTTAAATAAAGATTTTTTTATTTGTGATTTCTTTGAAAGTTTCTTTACTGTTGTTAAAGGTTTGGGTTTTTCTTTGTAATTGGTTTCCATCTGATTTTTTCTTTTTTTAATTAAGATAAGAAAAACAATTGAAATAACTTAAGCATGATTTGATTTACTTCTTCTTTAGCTAAACTGATACATACTTCTATTATGAATCTTTCTCCAAAGATAAAAAATCTCTTTATTCTCATTTGTCCAGGAAAAATTGTGAGGAGGGTAGCTACAGCTACCTAATCTTGAGTGTGTGTGTGCTGACTGTCCAGAAATTTTACCATAGTGGACATTTGATCTGATTTTAGTTGCAGCTATTGGCAGAGCTGTTTCAAACAGGAGTAGTCCCATGATCCCTAAAAATATGCAAATAAAAGCCATGGCACTGTTGGCAACCAGTGAGCAGGAGATTTGGGATCACATTTCAGACTTAGGTCTATTCTAAGTAATTTTCCTACAGCTAAAGCTTCTGACCAAAACTACTGAGATGCTTTTACTGGAGATCCAGTAATTCCTTGGGCTGATGGTCAGATGAGAACCAGTCCTGTTAAGCAGCTCCCTGTTTAAAAGGGTAGTGCAAGATAAGGAATACTTTGGGAAACTCTTCCTGGCCACCTCGTGGCTATCAGTATCATTTTTCCACCTTTTACTGTGGCTGTAGGAATGTGTTTTTAAAAACAGAGAACTAGCACCTCTGTGGGTGTGAAATGGCAGGAAAGAACATCCCTTGTCAGCTCAGAGGTGCCAGCCAACTGCACAAGAGCCATTCTTGGAAAAGGGCCTGGATCTGACTAAGCACTAAGTCACAGTTCACACTGGAGATGTTGGCAGAATTCTTTGCTGTGGGCATCATTTTAACTTTGTGACAGTGACAGACACCTGTGCCTCTTTGCCTGGGATAATTAACTCAGAATGCCTAAACCCGAGTTGATAGCCTTTGCAAAACCAGCTAAAATTAAAGTCATTCTCTCCCCAGGCTTTTCATACATCTTACAAAGAAATGCAGCCTGAGTGTTGCTGTCTCTCTGTGAGATTGAGTTGTCATATCAACAAAACAGAGCTACACTCAGCAAAGCACTGCCCTGCTTGGTTCAGGATGTTCATGCAACATCAAGCTATCATCATTCTGTTGATATACAGTTTTTATAGATCTGCTAAGCTATTGCTAAGCTGTCAGTTCAGACTGTTTCCTTTAAAGCTCAAAGATCTGTGACTGAAAATTAGGGGGTTTTTAACTCTCCATTTCCCAAAAGACTTTGACAGTGGGTCCCCACCATTATTTTTTCTGATGTACCTAAAGCACTTTTACAGTTGATGGATGACATCTGAAGCTATTGTGCAATACCAAAATCTTACCAGGTACAAACAGCCAATTATAATGCAACTGAGGGTTGAAAAAATTCTCTACTGACCCTGGAGGTAATAAAGTGATGGCCAAAGGTGGGGAGTTCATTATCTGTACCATTATCACAGCTCATATGACTCCCATCTTAATGCCAGCAATTAGTTTGCTCAGATTGTCCATGAGAAATTTTCTGTATGAACCTAGCAAACCACATTCTCATCACTTTGTTCCAGCTATCCAAGACAGAGCCATAAACACTGTGAATGACCATATATCTATTGATTATGAGCTTGGACAGACTTAACACCCACACAATAATAGGACATGTCCAAATAAGCATTTGGGTCCAAGACAGATCAAGCATGCAGCAATTGTACCTATCAGCCTCATTAGCTAACCCTGACCATCATTCATGCTTCACAGAAGTGCTTTCTGCATTTTAAAATATCATTAATGGGGAAAAACGTGTTTGGGATAGCAAATTATTGCTTCTGTGTAATGTTTTTCTAATGTGTTTCTATGAGCATTGGAACTCATACATAATTTGGGTTGCCTTTCTAAGCCACCAGAACCACTCCTACACAGCACAATACTGTATCAGGTATGGCTCATGCAAAATAAAAAGTGCAACAGAGAAATGCCTGGAGGCAATTACCTTTAGAAGTAGCAGTTTTATAACTTCCACTGCTTTGTACAGAAGAGGATGACTTCCATTTATTCATGTTCCCATGAACTTCCCAACATTAGCATCCCTTACAAGATGTGAAAAAGATGAGTACTTTACTTTAATCCTTGTGCCTTGTTAACTGAGAAGTCACCAGGAGCAGAGGGTGTTACTCCATGTAGTTCATGAGCCTCCTTGGTAGTGAGAATGGAAAATTATGTTATAATTGATGAAGAGACAGCAATCACTTTTCTTTTTTAAATTCTAATTTTTGACACCTAGCTTTTCATCACACTGAAATAAGAAGTAAGCCTATCAAGAAAATGACTGAAAATATTGGAGGTGGGGTATATTAAAATATTTTCTTTTTTCTTTTAGGATGTATTTATTAAGATGACAGAATCCTGCCATGTAGTACTCAGGATACTGTGCCCTGAAATGTACAAAAGCAGCATGCAGGGAGATGATTTTACTTTTTTTTTGTTATTTCTGTATGTATGTTAATTATAACACACACACATAAAATACATATATTTATATATGCACACACATGTGTTCATACATATATATATATATTCCCAGAAAATTTTTTCACCAGAGCAATAAATGGAGCATATCTGTGCCTTCCAGATCTCAGGCCACTGTTGTAGTTGCCAAGCTACAGATCACCAGAGTTCTCAACTTTCACTGTACCCATTCCAGCTTCTGCAAAACAATATACTGTAATGATGTGAAGGGGAGCATTTTTCAACAAAATTTCAGCTACCTTTAGCAGAATTGCTTCTGTATCTTTGTACATGTTGCCATAAAATAAGAGAACCTAAATACAATGGAAAGTGTTTTTCTGACATTACAAGACCGTAAATAGGACAGTGCAGCATAAAGAATGATGCACTAAACCAGAAGTCCAACTATTATTTTAGGTATTATACATGAAAGTAACCCTCCTGGTCTATCTCTGTTTGTAAAAATAAACCATTCTACTGCCTGCTTTCAACGTGTGCTCCTGCCTTCATGCCTATTTGAAGGTGTAATTTGGCAGGTCCTTTAAACTGAGATCCTAAGTGGCCATGCTTTATGAGTACTCCCCTCAAGAGCCAGCTGCAAAAGGAAGAGGAGAGAGGAGCCTGTCAGTGAAAACAGAGTTATGGCTAAACCTGAGATACTCTGTGATATAAGTTACTGAAAAATGAAAACAATCTCGCAGAACATCATTGTGCAGGCCAAATGAGCCATGTGAGATTTGGTGGGTAGAATGAAAGGTAATACACCACTGTAATAACTCCAGCAGCTTAAGGACAACCTGTGAACTGAGAGTACACACCAGCTCCAGTAAACACAAAGTCTGAATGTCAGGAGAGGTCTAACCTGCAGTCCTTTGAAACAGAAGGTGTGCTTCATCTTTTAGTAAAAGTTTGATCTCCAGCAGCAGACTTCAGCTTTCCATACAGGACTGCTGCTGATGCTGAAAAAACCCAAATTTTACATACATGTAGAAGTAAAAAATAAAGCCTGATTTTCCCCTTTTATTGCTGCTCAATATCTTACACTATCAAAAAAGTCAGGATGCCTTTTTCTTGAAAAAGACTCATTGTTGACTCATGATCTTTACTTAATGTCTACCCTACATACACAGTCTACCCTACACAGTATTTGTTTTAAATACAAACAATAGCATGGACATGAACTGCCAACATCACCCCTCAAAAAAGTTATGTTTGAAAAAAAAAATTGCAAACAAACAACTGCCCATTACTTGCTGGACTTAAGGTGATGTTCCTAGTCTGCTACTCTTACCCCAAGCATGGAAAAAAGTAAAAATAAAGCATTTTTAAAGCTCTGTTATAAATTAGGAGCTTCCAGACAGCTTAGAAGGGCTTGTTTGCAGGAACTCATCTCTCATAAAAGGCTTGTTGCAGCTCTAGGGAGGAGTAAAATAGCTACTGATGACATTCAAATCATGATCTGTCTTCTCAGTCATTAATTTTAAATATGATTCATACTCTATTATGCTGTGGAAACCAAAGAAATTATCGTTTATTGTGTCTAGCCATTTTTCATCACTATGTACTCATAATGACCAATTTTGCTCTTCCCATTTGGTATGTGCTTGAAAATGTGCAAAAAATTAACCCAGATATTTACATTTGCCTTTAATTCAGCTTGATAAGGATTTTCCAATGTAAATACATATTTATACAATATAAAAGAATTATTAGCATTCAAAATCTATAAACAACATTAGCCTTTAAATTGCTAAATATTAGGGTTCATAAATTAGAAACAAGTCCAGGTCAAACCTCAGGGAACAAGCACTATTGAGCTTTTTCCTACTCAAACACAAATACATACAAAAATATACATTTGAATGACTGTCTAAATCTGTGTGCATTTTAATAACCACTGAAGTTAATTCCAATAACTGATGGGTTTCTAATATTCATACTCTGTTGCAATATCAATGGCATTTTAGGTCTTGTTTTTTTTTTTTTTTTTTAAATAGAACACAGAAGAAGATTTTGGCTTACATTTTCAAAAATCCAAATGCAATTCCTTGTTTCAGCTACATTACTTTGGACAAGTCATTTACTCTGTGACTCAAAAATCCCACATGTAAGTTGGAAGTTTTCCTTATGCATTTCCATACAAAACAGATAAATGCATAAAGCTGAGGCACCATTTCTTCATGTTTAAGAGAGAGGGTGCATCCCCTGCATCCTCCTACTTTCACCCCAGTTGAGGCAAAGTTCTTCCTCCAAAGCCTGTATGAGACATTGTTTTTGTCAAAAGTAAAAGCCTTTTTATCATCCCAAGATGATAACTCTGCTGTAACTCCCATGGATCTTTATTTCCAGGGGGCACAGTAGTGGAATACTATTTTTAAAGTATAAAATCCCTCCTGCCCAGGTGCACATTCACTGAGGAGCTGCAGCAGGGAAGCACAGAGTAACTCCATCACTGCAGAATTACTCAAACAAATGAGATAAGATCACTGAGCTAAGTCTCACAGCACACAGTCCAGTTGGATAAATATCTGATGGATGAGGATGGAGAAATAAATAATATTTATTACCACAAGCTACTTATTAAATAATATCACAGAACATTCTGGATTGGAAAGGACCCACAAGGATCATCGAGTCCAACTGCTGGCCCTGCACAGAACCATCCCCAAGAGTCACAACATGTGCCTGAGAGCTTTGTCCAAACATTTTTGAATTCTAGCAAGCTTGAGGTTGTGACCACTGCCCTGGGAGCCTGTAAGCAAGCATGGCATTCAGCACCTGCAAAGACAGTGTCATTTTCATTCCTGCATGTCCAGCATAAAAGTTCATAGGCATAAGAGGTTGTTGGTTTATTAAAAAAAAAAAAAAAGCTTCATTGCTCTTAAAATAATGTTGATGATTGCAGGACACAATAATAAAGCTTGTAAACTCCTAGTTTTTTTATTTTTCCAGAGTAAGGAGAATAAGGAATTACCTCTACCAGTGAGGGATAGTAAATGATATTATGCAGCTCATACAGCTTGTCACGTGTGAAGCAAATCCCACACCTCCTGCAAGTACAAGCTTCAAAGAGGGCATTCTCAGCTTAATCAATAAGATTCAATGCTAAATTTGGTTATGGATGGATTGAAAGTAAATATGACATTTGAAGTGGGGAAGCCAGCACTGCAAAACCTTAAAAGTGCTACAAGAAAAGAGGAATGATGTATTTTAATGTGGAGTGTCTGTGACAAGGTGTTGGCAGCAAGGAGTCTGCAGGGGTGACGTCTGTGAGAGAAGTCCAGGAGCTGCCCTGTCCTGAACACAGCTAAATCTACATTGGATGTGCCACGGGACAGCAACCAAACAGCACTGCTGGGAAAATATAGTTAAGGAAGGGGAGAAAATGCTGGACGGGGAGAAAGGAGATGCTGAAGCAGCAAGAGACAAAAAAAAAAGTGAGAAACAGCCCTGTGAGCACCAAGGTGAGAGGAGGAGGAAGAGGAGATGCTGAAGCAGCTTGTGAAGCAGATAACCACCCTGCAGCCATGGAGGACCCTGTGGTGGAACAGGGAGATGTGACCTGAAGCAACTGTGGCCTGAAGGAACTGGATTTTTCCTGAAGGTTTATCCCCAAAGACTGGGGCCTGTGAGAAGGACCCATTCTGGGGCTGGGGAAAACTGTGAGGAGTAAGAAATACCAGAGAGGAGTGATTATGGAGGGACCACAACCTCCATTCCCCAACCCTCAACCCTGGAAGACCTACATAAATTCTGAGTGTGAAAAATACACAGATACAACATTAATCCAAAGAGTGACATCTGCAGGATCAGGTAAGGGAGCTCATGAAAAAAGGCAGGAATTCTTAGAATCATTACAAAAGTAATTTAATTAGCCTTCTCTCTATTCAGCTTTTTCAAAATGTATTTGGCAAGATCCCTCTTTGGCAATTAAGTGATTCTAAGCCATTAATTGTTTCAAAGTTTCATTGCCAAGAGAAAGAGACAATAAAGCATGACAAAGGAGACATTCTTGAGAGAAAGGTATTGGTGGAACTGTGGAAAAGGTAGGAGTTGTGACAATATGTCATAATTTGTCATAATTTTTAAATTGCTGCTTTAAGTTCAAAATTACTCAATAAAGCAAGTTGTTTAATGATCCAGTTTAAATTTTGCCACTTCTTCACAAATGATGGATTCTGTCATTTAACCATTATACCGTTTTATTTTTGAGAAATGGAAAACAAGCTCCTGAAATAGCTGGATATACTGAAAATTTGAAGCAAAACTAAGTACAATTTCATTCCAAGAATGCTTCCATATATTGAGATTTTAATCCTTGATTTTCCTTCTGTATATATTCCATCACAGATCTACTTAAATTCAATGCTGTAGCCTATCATTAAAGCTTAAGTAGGCTTAGGTAATTACAGTTCTTCTGACAATAACTTTAAGAACAGAAGGCTATTCTGTGAGGCTGCATGTTTGTTAGAAAATTAGAAAAAGGACCAAAGAATTAGTTTAGGATAGTCTGCAACACCAAAGGCAGGATCCTGACAGCTGGAATTGCATTAATGACTGTAAGAAGCCACCAGAAATGGAGAAGGAGAGCAGAAATGAACAGCCAGCATAACTTCAGCAAAGTTAAACAAACAGGTAATTCAACACAAAAGCTGAGTTTTGTTCAGCTTCCTCTGCATTATTATAGATTACACTCATTTATATCAGAAGACAACTAATCCATACTGCATTTTCCTAATGGAAATGCAAAGGCATCAAATATTGGCTACCTGATAAAGCAAAAGAAAGGAAAACTCATAAAATTTTCTATGACAATTGTTCTCATGAGTTTGCATAATGCAAGCCAGTCACAATAATTACTTCCCATATCAATTTTTCACTTAACCTTGCCACATTCCTCAGAATTTTGCTTTAAAAATGCATGTTTGAAACATTTTAAGGAAAATATCAAAGTTGTTGAATTTGTCTTGAATAAGTAATCCAGATCCTCACTTGAAATTGTTCCCATTTTGACCTCTGACTTGTCAGAGAATAATTAATAAGCAGACAAGCCATCTGTGCTCCCCAAATAATTGGTTGGAACATAAAAGTTCCTCATACTGTGTTCTTGTGTTATGACATCTAACTTGCTTAAACTCAAAAAGTTTGACCCCCTCCAGACATTTTGTGTATTAATCAATTAAAACATGACTAGAACAACAAGTCACAACCTGTAGAAACAAGTAAAGACAATTTAACTGCTGAATAGAATTTCTGAACTGGAAAATAATATGAAAATTTTGTTTATCTGTTCTCATAATTCTTTCAAGAGGTAGATTTCAGATTGCAAAGTGACAAATGTATGTATGACCACTTTCTCCTCACCTCTTTTTAATCTTGTCTCAAAATCAGTGACAGAATTGAAAGGAACACTGAAGCAACACATCATGAACCAGTACATGAAATGTAATGTCCTAAAGATATTTCAGCATGCCTGAACAATAAAACAGTTAATAAACACCTATGACCATTAAGTTATTTATGTTAGATAATTTATTAGATATTTCCTGTGATTCTTTACAAAACTTTAAACAACCTAAATTTAGTAATCTCAGTTTATTTATCTTTGTAGTCTAAGTAGTTACTTTTTTTTTTTAAATAACTGAGATGACTGATGATAAGAAATTAAAATTAATTACATAGAAGTGAATGTATGATGCAATTCAGCTATTGAAATTACCTTAGTATTGTCAGCAGTTAAAATCCACTTCTCTCAAGTGTTCAACATATATTTCCAGAATTATTTTGGGTATTATGCCCAGTTAAAAATAATGCTGATTTTTTTCTCTAAAGCAGCTCAGGAAAAGATATTTGGATAGTCATTTACTAAGTGAAAGCTAGGATTCTGTCAGATTAGAAGGCCACATGCTGCAAAAATTTTGATGTACCTAACTTGAGATAAATGGGGCTCCAAATCCCAGGAAAAGCAATGAGAGCCACATTTTCCACAGGTTCACATTCAGTATATTATATAAGAAAAACATAGCATACAGAATATGTATATGCAATATACTAAATAGACCTATTACAAGTTTCTTGTATTTTATTCTTTCCTTTTATACTGATCTTTAATAATGACCACTTTTGATATAATATTTAATTTATACAACTTCATAAAATCCATGCCACCAATTTGAAATGGTTTTGGATAAAACTTGTAACTATTTCAACCTTGAGCTGGCCCTGCTCCTGTTCATCGAATACTCAGCTTTGGCCTAATCCTATCTACTTTTGCATTAGTGAGAGTTTATCTGTGTCAACAAGGCAAAAGAAGAACTTTAGTTCTTTTGCTTTACATGCCTTACTACCAAAAAAACCCCCTCCAAACCAAAACAAAGCACAAACAAATAAAAAATCAAACAAACAAAAGCCACTCAAATAAAGGAGCTGTCAAATTCTCTGCACCTAGGCTATATCTCTTGCTTTTATTACCAGGTAGTGGAAATCCTTTAAATTGCTAGAATGATTTTCTCAGTGAAAACATTATATATAATCCGGGAAAAAAAAAATCCCATGAGTAGTATGAGGGGAAAAAGAACCCTCTTTTTTTTAGGGAAAAATACGTTGCTGCAGTCGATGTTATTTGTAATTTATTTTAACCCCTAGAAAAGGGCTTAAGCTGACTTCAAAACTCTTCTATACCTCACATGCACTGAGGCCATATAGAATCTACTGTAGTGGCTAAAAGAAAGCAATTTCATGTGGGTTTTCATGCTGTGTGTAACTCCTGGGCTTCTTGAGAACCAAGGTGCTTCTAGCCTGGGAAAAGAGAGTAGCCACACTTGCCTTGAAGGCTTACCTAGAACAGAGGCTAGACAGAGTTAAAGAATGAAGTAGGTATTTATTAAAAGGCCTCAATGGATACACCTTGGCCTGCACAAGAGCCCAGCCAGGGCTACACCCAAAATGAACCCAAAATGGTCACAAAATGGATGACTGGTCATGGGGTCTCTCACTTTTATAAGTTCTGGTCCATTTGCATTTTGGAGTTCATTGTCCACTATAGCTTTAGGTTATGAAGTTCCATCCTTTTAGTTTTTCTCTCTTCAGTCCATGTTGTTTATGTTCTTGGGCCTGAAATTTGGGTGATTGTCCTTGGTCTCCAGCTAGAGAAGGAATTGTTTTGTCTTCCTACTCTGTGAAGAGAGCTCACCATCCTCTAATATGAAGCTCAGAACTACAACTAAAGCAGTACAGAATCTGAAAAATATAAAAGCTAAAACCTGAGGCATCAACACTGGAGCACACATTAGCTGGCAGCCTCATGGACATCAGGTTGGGGAGAGAAGGATTCCCAGATAAAATATGCCATAATTATGTAGTTTGCTGAGTGGGAAGCTTGCTGTACAAGAAATTAAGGAGTTTTTTCTAAGCTATTGCTAAGGTTCTCTCCTTTTAACAGTGTTGAAGGATCACAGCATAAAGAAATTAAGATCAAGCTGTCGGTTTCTGACGAGTCTCCTACACACACTAAGAAAGAAGAGTCATTTTCTGTGTATATTTGGGGTGTATAACCTGGCATTTTCTTAGCAGGCTGCTCAGTTTTAAAGGAGATATCAGTTAAGCAAAATGCAACTACTCATAAATGTATATTTTGACCCGTAAAAGGGAGCCCTTTTAAGTTTTGCTACATGACAGAGTCTGAAGAACTAAAATTTTGGGTTTAGTATGTTCCTGGCATATTTGCTGCACTGTGTGCTGCAAATCCTATGGATCACTGGATCAATCCCAACTCCCATGCCAGTCTATTACCTTCTGCTGGAAACAACTGGCATATTCTGACCTTCTTAAATATTGATGTAAGTCCCACATACCCTTCCTCCCCACACAAATAGACTCCTGTGTAGCAGAATGACAACACCACAAAGATATGTATATGCATGCATATGGATATAAATGTAATCTCTATAAAAGCAGTAGAGCATTTGCCTTTATTCAGCTTTAAGCGGAAATTCAATAATAAAGTTGCAAATATCTGTGTATTGCTCTTGGCAGTACTAAAAATAAGTCGTTTGGATTAAACATTTTCAAGTAGAACATTTTATAACTTAAATAATATTATTTTTATTCAAGATCCCATTTGCTTTAATGCAATTTGTCTGAGATCATGTACTAATTTCTGTTCCAGGCATAGCCTTTGGAAGATAAAAATATTAAATACAATTCTTTATGGGTTTTAAAAAATCATCTTGCCTTATTTAGACTATCACCACCAGTGAGGCCTATGTGCTGATAGCATTCATGATTACATGTATAAGAAAAATACCAAAAGAGTTATATAAGAGGCTAGACTATATTCTATATAGGTAGCTATTGAATTGTAGCCAGAATAGTAAAATATTTTCAGGTTCTCATTTTCTAAACTTTTGGAGCCTTTTGGTCAAATAAATTGCTTTCTTAATTTTAACAAAAATTTTTGCAGTAACTGTTAAATCAAAAGTTTAATTTAAGTTGCTAAACTGCAAAGCTCTACTAATTGACAGTGGTAAATACAGAGTAGTCCAAAAGTATGAATGAGGAGTAAGTTACAGATGAAAGGACTGACAAGTAAGGAACCCATATGGATAGTTTGATATTTACAAATTGGATCTTAATGTAATATGTAAGTTTGCCTTCATTTTTATCTTTATTGCCTCCATGTGATGTGAAAGTGCCTGAATTCTCACTTTGCCAAATGCAAGCCAAATACCTTCTGCAGAACTTATTTTTGACAAATTTAAACAAAACCTGCTGAAAACTGGTCTCAAATTTCCACCTTCTGTTTAACATTCTGTTTAAGGTTTATAGCTCTCTAGTGAAACTTAACAACAAAAAGAGTATTGATAATTCTTACTGCTAGTCTATCAAAGTCTGGGTTTCCTCTACAGAATGAAAATACCAGGGGTTTTGTACAGTTTCTAAACATATTAGACTCCATGTCTTTTATGAGTTACCTGTTTGCTTCTGATTGGTAAAATGACAAATTGATTTTTAATTGCAGTCTTGAACATTAGAAATGGAAAGTAGAAGAACAAGTGAAACAAATCATCTGTTAAAGAAAGCTGAGGGCAGTTCTAAAGTTCAAGAAGCTTTTCAAAAAGTTAGAGTGAATGTTATCTTAGTGAGAAATGCCTATTCTGGGTGTCTGCAGTTAAACCTTGAGGAGTTTAGCTGAAGAGTTAAGAGCCATATGCTCAGAAAACTGTAGGAAAAAAATAATATGGAGAAAGGTTAACATTTTTACATTAAATTATGGGCTTTAATAGAAATTATTATATATTTTTATATGATCAGGTATAATTGACTACTATGGCAGGTAGCAAAACAAAAATGAAAATACTTGTTTCATCTGTCAGTACCTGGTTGCACTAGAACTCTGCAAGAACAATCATATGTGTCTTGGAACTGAGTTAAATTGCTGTGTGAAATAAATCAATTTTGCTTTCAAAGTCTCTGTTTTATAGATAAAAGTATTGCATTCTGGCCAGTTTGATTTGTTCAATGATATAGAAAAATTTAGTCCAAATTTCAGATTCACCCTCACTTTTTATGATCTCTTCTATTTTTTTAATTGCATATTTTCATTACTAAAATAATCAAACACATATGATTACAAAAGTGCAATATGGTCCTTAAACCATATAAATAAATCTTTTATGAATTGTAGTTTAGATTACCCCTACTCTGGAAAAACACTTTTCTAGAAAAATACTGCATTAGTGTAGTCATTAACAGCAATTGTATAGATTTCTTTTGTTAAGTCTTTAAAAGATCCCTTTTTTTTCCTCCCAAAATTGACTAAATAGATGAAGCAAAAGGGAGCAAAGTATCTAACTTTCTAAAAAAATCCTTGAAAATCTCAGTTGGTGTTCCTCAAAATCATTAAATGCTTAAATTCCTCAAGGGATCTGAATAATTCTTTCTACAAACATCTATAACTGATTTGATGTGTAGGAATAGTTTCAGTGTAGTTTCTGTATAAAGTTGTTTTCATAAGCACGCTTGGCCAAAGCTCTGCCTTTCAAATCTCCTGCATTTTTAAAAGGTTCCTTGACTTTCTTGTTGCTGTGAAATTGTTACAAAGAAGCTTGTACTAGTGGAGCTCATTTTTCCATTAGCAAGGAAATAACCCCACAGTGGCATCAGGCATTCATTCCACTGAGCAGATTTCCTATATGTATTATTGAAGCCATAGTCAAGATCTCTTTTTTAAATGAATATTCAGAAAACTAGAATTAAAAAAAAAAAAATTCCTGTGCACCACACATATATATAATACATCTAATATAAAGAAAAGTATAGTTTTCCTTTTCATTCCAGATCAGCCAACCAAATTCTGGCCTGTAGTTTTATAACATTTTTATACCATGAACACTTTCCCACAGGAAAAAAATTGGAGCTGTTTAACTTTACATGTAATGGCATTATGGTATTATTACAATTTATGCATTAAACATATATACTTTATAGTATCAGATCAGATTTACAGTAGGACTTAATTGTGAAACTGCAAAATATTTTCCAAAAAAACCCAGTATTTCTACGTTTTCAGGATTTAGTTCAAATTACACTAGTCTTGGCTTCTATGAATCCCATTAGTAAATCCTGGTCTTTGAAGAATTGTCCTGCATTTTTTGATTGGACTTGACTCGCTTAGGGTTTGAAAGTATCATCTTTTCTGCTAGCTGCAAAAATTGATGCTAAGGTTTAAAGAGCAGAACTCTAGCAGAGATAAAGAGGAAAGTATAGACAGAAGCCAGTTGAATCCTTTTTTTTTCTGGATACAAACAAATATTGAAGGAGCTGTGTGAAACACCTCCTAACAGATGTATCTTAAGGTCTATTTCAGATTATCAAGTACTCCATTCTGTTGTTACCTGTGATGCTCTGAAAATACAAAAAATGAAGAATTGGTGATGATGACAAGTACGTCCTGTGAATAAGTAGCTCTCTCAGAGCACTGCCAAGATCTAAAAATGGCCAGATTGTGGAAGCTGCAGGCTGTCTGCTTTGTAGATGACAGGTATCCTGAAGAGAACAAAGTCAAACACTGCACCACATGTAGGCCAGAGATATGACATTGCTGGAGATATTGTGCACATTTTGTGACTCTGACAACTGCAGTGATAGCAGACTGGAGAACAGGAATTATAGATGTGTATGTGCATTTGTTTTGGGGAAAATTTTCAGCAATATTCACTTAACAAGGTGATAATTCAACTTATTGTAGAGGTCTCTCCTCCATTTTACAAATATCTAATAATTATATGTTTGCATAATTTTTCTTATCAACTATATGACAGATAAATGTGACTTATTTATTTATACACTTTTGTTCAGTATAACTAAAAAGTTGGAGTTTTGCAGGCTCAAGAAATAACCCCCAAAAGGAAAAATAATAAATCTCTTTATAAACTGCAGTATAAAAAAAATCTTTATGACAGAAGGTATTTCTAGCCAAAACACCTTTTGAGAAATAGTTTTGTGAAAAAAAAATACTGGGAAGTGATAGGACAGTGTAATCAAAATGCTCCAGGTCCTTTGTGATCATACTGATTGAACAGAGGGGATGATCAGCATCCAAGAATTAAAGGAAGCTAAAAAGTAAAACAAGGAGTTCTTATGCCCTGCTACTTTTGCATTATTTATTGTTGGAATCAAGAGAAAGATAATCATAAATGGGCATAACCCATTTTGAGTGACCTTCATTTTGCTGATGACATTATTCAGTAGAAACACAAGATTTTGTAAAAAAAGGCAAAAATAATGCACACCTGTTAATATTCCAGCTGTATTTTTTATAAACTTCAAGTCTTTTTACTTATCTAGAAAATGATAGGTGCTGTAGTAGTGACATCAGGCATAAGGGGATCTTAAGCAGCAAATGTCCTTCAAAACTTGAAATAGTTTTGGCTGAAGAAGCATGATCAACACTGAGACAATAACAGCAATTTCCAAGCCTTCTCTCCTTTAGAGATACTTCTGAAACACCACAACAGTGAGGAACTTTTCTAGAATTCTTCCTCTCTTATCAGGAAGGCCCTTCTAATAAATTGAAAAGAATTCTCACTGTTTTCTAGAAGTCTAAGGAGTGCAGACAAGATGAACACATCAGAGGTGAAACATGAATACAGTTATATGGCAACTTCCACAACAGCTTCAGCCTAAAAAAGAAAATAATAGGGGGGCTGACTGAAATCAGATAGAAGAGTAAAGAAAGTCCAGCAACATGTGCTGCATAGTTTTGATGGAACACAAGGTATATGCACAGACATTTTGGAGGCATTCCATGACTTTCTGTTTTTAACAGGATGAAAAGAGGTCACCCCAGTGTGAATTATATTTTTACTTCTGAATGTTGGTTGATTTCTTCTTATAATCTGAATAAGAACAGAGATTAAAAAATAACACTTCTAATATCACAAGTAAAGGTTGATACTTACTAAATTCATGTAATAAGAACTGCAGAATAAAATGGTTTTTTTGCAGCCTGAAATTGTCAACAGGATTTTTGAGACTGTTTACTCAAGTAGTCAGTAGGAAATCAAACATTACCATGGCAACTATCATCTTACAGATGCAGTAATTTGTATACTCTTTAAGTGGACTTTTTAATTGTCCTTTAATTTAAAAGTCTCTTCACTATTTTGTCCTCTCACAAAAAACCTTAAAACAAGACTGAAAACATTAATTCTATTAATATTTTATGCAAATAAGGCTGCCATCCTGCTAGGGTGCATCTCTACAAACCCAAATTCCAATGCTTACCTAATCTTTGGATTGAAGAGTCAGAATTGAGTTGGATGTGGCAGTGATCTCACAGTTCTAGACCCACTGGCAATGAAGTTTTTGGGCCTTTGGAACACCCTGATCTTGTGAGTGGTTTCAAGGGATGCACACAGTGACTCTCAGGGTGTGAGTGAGACTGAGGCCATTCTGGCCCTTCTCAAGGTGGCCTATCCCATCTTCTATACCATAGAATTATAGAATGGTTTGGGTTGCAAGAGACTTGAAAAATCATTCAGTTCCAACTCCCCTGCCATGGGAAGGGACACCTTCTATTAAACCAGGCTGCTCAGAGCTCCATCCAACCTGGCCTTGAACACTTTCATCAATGAGGCATGCACAGATTCTCTGGGAAACTTGGGATCCTTCTCTGGGTCAAGATACATCTTCAACAGTCTTAACATCACTGTCCTTGTTACTAGAGTTATAGCCAGGATAATATCTTGGATTATCTCCATGTTTCAATCTAATATTTATTTTTCCTGGTTCACATTTTCAAATGCAGCACTCTCTAAAAGCTCTCTGCAAAGTGTTCCTAGCTCGAGATCATTAACTTCCTGCTTCATGTCTTCTTAAAGAGTTTCCTGACTTACTGTCCTGGGGTTACTTTATGATGCTGAGTTGTATTCCCATTTGTCTGTTTAGCCCAGAAATAAGTTTTGTGCCTTTAAGACTGGTTCTGAGAGCGAAGGAGAGGAGAAGAAGGGCGCGGTTTGTTATCAGAAGTTGCGCTTGCTGCCCCGCATCCTGCTCCTGGACTGTGTTGTCTGCGGATGGACAGACAGCAGGACAGAGCTCTCCTTGGGTTTTAGCTAGTTTTAGCTAACTGAGGCAGAGAAGTTCCCTGGATTGTGTTTTTTCTTTTCCTTGGGATTGTTTAAACCTGCTCTGGACTGAACACCCAGAAGAGCACTGGGAGCTTGCACCTTTGTCCGGCCGGGCCAGGGCTTTTCCAGCACCAGAGGACTGGTAACAGACTGAGTGAATCGAGCTGCAGCCCACCAGGGGGACTTGCTGAGTTTGAATTTGCTTTCTAGAGGAAACCTCTTTGGAGGTTTTCTCGCAAATTTGCCCTGAATCAGGACACTTATCTTCTTTCTGTATCCCAGCTGTGCTGAGGGTGTTGCCTGCTCTAACAGCCACAGTCACAAGCATATGCAGCACTTGCTTGGTTCAGGTTTCAGCTTCTAGTGAATAAGGGTAAGATCCTCAGGCTTTAGGTGCATGGGGAACAACTTCCATTATCTTATATATAAATCATAAGAGAAATGCACAACTTGGGAAAAAAAAAAAAAAAAAAAAAAAAAAACCAACAAAACACAACCAACCAACGCAAAACCAAAATGGATAATGTGCAAGTTAAAAGTCATTCATGAAGAACCAGTGGATGATTTATACCAGGGTTCTATCTGTTCCCCATCTGAACCAGCAGGAGAACTGTAATTGGTACACAAAGGAAAGAGAAACAGTTCTGAGAATTATGCAAGTGTAACAAAGAAAAAGAGAAAAATTATAGTGTTAAAAAAAATCTCATTTTAATAGGAATGTGCAAAGTTCTGGAAACCAAATTGGGCTTTTGGCAGGAGAGTCAGCAGGCTGAATTTAAATGTTAATTTTGATCTGTAGTGCAGAATGCATTAGGTAATGAAGGTTAGATACAATTTTTTGTAGCAACTATCCTGTCAAATGGTGTTAATTATATCCTAATTAGTTTACAACCCTGTAGCCAGTCCATCTTACAAACAATTAGCTGAGAGATTTTCTTAGCCTAGCATTTGATATGAGCGCAATAATTTCTATCTTTTCTTCCTCCTGTCCCTTTCATTTCTTTCCCCATTTGCAGCTTAGGAACAAAACCTAAAGGGTAAAAACATCCTGAGTACATAAATGACATAAAAGAACACAACTTACCAAATGGTAGCCTTTTTCTCCAAGCCAAGTTAACACTATTATTTCTCAGATCACAGCATCTGTGATTGATGCATATTATACAAGTACATTTTGTGCAGGTATCAGTTAAATTTTATAGTGCTAATAATGGAAAAAATCTGTTTCAGTACTTTGTGTGGGTCTGAGAGACATGAAGAACAGCATAATATTCTTTAAGATAAATTAATCTCTTCCATTGTTCCATCATCAATTGTCCATTGATATTTCAAATTCACAGAGTCTACATTTTAGTGATATTGTACTGTGTTGTACAATAGCTTTTGGGCATTATTTACAGAGAGAAACATTTCTGCAAACACATATAAGACATCACAAAATAAACTTTCAGAAGCAATTGCTTTAGGCTGAAATCTGACACAGGGAAATAAACTTATCCACAGTAAAACAAATTTAGTAGGCATTTCACTCAGGATAAATTTGGCGTTCTGTTTTAAGATCAGAGCAAGAGTTATTTCAACTTAAAAATTAAATACAGCTCTTGACAGGATATTCTGGGTGAGAATACAGATGCTTTGTGATGACCTCTTTTGCCAAAGCAGACTCAAAAGAGAATGGGCACTACCTGTGATGTGCCAACTGCTGATGCTGTAAGCAATGACTAAGTACAAAGCAGTCATAGCCTACCAGAGTCAAGGTCACAATTTAATTTGTGTTCAGAACTGACTGGCACCATCACAAGTACACACTCTCAAATCATGTGCTTTAAAAATATATTGTTCTGATCAAGAGAAAATGTGCTTAGAAGAGAATTAACAAAACCATGGAAGGAGAATGTCTTTTAAAGCTAATGATAATTATTCAAATATATTTTAAGACAGAGATAAAAATAAACTTTGGTCACAATTGCTGATGCAATTTTGTAATTATGAGTTCTTAATCTTCACTAGAACACTTTTTCTGATATATCCTGAGGTGTCATTTGTGGCTTTATTCAATGAAATCCCATTAGCAACACACAATCAGCCCGGATCAAAGAACGTCCTTTTTAGGTCCAACCCAAGTTAGTGAGTCAGGGTTGGCTACAAAACAGAAATTCCAGATTTAAACCAGTCCTTCTGCATGTTGGCTATTGCCAACATTTGCACCAAAATATTTGTCATTGCAGTTGATTTTGAAATAAAGAACAAACAGCTTGTGGTTTCTCTAATTAACTGACTGATTTTGTGTTGATTCACTAATATATACTGTGAAACTCATTGTGCATCTCTTAGCTGCAAAAAGTTCTTGAGAAATTAATTCCCTCATCTTTGCTTTCTTTTAGTGACCTCTCTCTTGAAAAGATAAGTGAGGCAATAGAGTTAAAATCTTGACAGATGCATACTTTCATTTTTCCTTTTGTTAGAATAAACTTTTGGATTCCTTAATTCATTTTTTATACTCTTTGCAAAATATTAAAGGTTATAAATGGCCAGTAAATTCCATTTAGGATGACTCCAACTGCATGATACACTGTAGCAGCTTCCTTGGAATTTTTCAATCTGCAATGTCAATAATGTCTAAATTAAGGTGTTTAATCTGATTAGGGGTAGATTAAAGAAGCACTGACATGACAGAATAAGTCTAGACTCTTAATTATCCATGGATTATGGCATTTGTCTTTGGAATTACAAGTGAAAGTGAATATTTTAAAGAAACAGGTAAGTACTATACAAAGCAAAGTTGCACTGCATAGTATTATAGTATTATCACCTCCAAGTATCCTTCTATGATAGTAAAATAATGCTACAGGCACAGTCAAATCACTGTTAAGCAGAGGGAAGGCATGTATGGTTAAACTAGGCATTAAAACAGAGCTTGGAGGAAGAAGCAGCACACAAACCTTATCAGCAGCAAACTGACTCTAAGAGGCAATAATAACCAGAATATGAGATTTATCACAACTTTTTCTCTATTTCTCTCTGCTACTTCAAGGGCCTATTATGCCCTTTCCTACCCAGGAGAAACAAAAGCATTCTGAGAGTTCAGATCTTATGTTGTTATTTTTTGCCATTCTTCAAATCTAGCATTGATTATCATGTACCTCTTTCCCACATGCAAACCCATTCAGAAAAGGCTTTGTTATAAGAAGGTAATCCCAGATTACTGAACATTTAAAGTGAAAGAATCCTATGCTATAAATAAGTCTTGTTAAACTGGAGCTCAGATTATCTCCCAGGTAGCAAAAGGGTTGTAATTATAATCCATGGTGTCAAATTAAGTGAAAGCCTGAAGAGAATTATTCATCTGTAAGGGGAGAATTCTTATTCCTGTTCTACTTACCTAAATCAGAACCACAAAGATTATAACATTAGGACGTTTTCTTACTTAAACTAGTGAAAATCACAAAGTTATGCCTTTTAACACCATAAATGTATCAATGTAAGTCATGTTGTGGAGAAAATAAAACCAGAATCTTTAACTAATTCTGCTCCTGCTTGGCTCAAGCATGCTCTTTTTTTTTGGCTATATATAAATGTGCACTGGCAAGTGCTCATCTTTTGCAGACTGAAAATCAAAAAGACAATTTCTACCCTGAAATAAAAATAAATCATATATTCTATTCCAAATTTGGCAGCATTCCCCATAAAGAGATATAAAAAATTGGGAGTTGTATAAGCCACATGCCACAAATCATCTTGCATGCTCAAATGTCAAGTTATATTTTACATGAGTCACTAACTAGCTGGATTTCTTTGGTAATGTTTTTCTCCAGCTGGATTTGTATCCCAAGTCCATGCACTTTTTCTTCTACTACATGGGAAACCTTCAGTCTCTCATGCAAACTCTATGGGAAAAGCCATTAAAAAAAAAAAAAAAAAAGCCTAACAAAAAAATGAACTGAAAAACCCAATACAAAGATTGTGAAGTAGAAAATTTGAGACAATTGTCTCATTCACAATTACTGACACAAGGTAGCTGCATGCTTAGCTGGATACCAGAAACCCCAGGGACACCACTCATACACAAACCTGGATGATATCCATATTTCCTCAAATACACATGAAATGCAGAATCCAAGTTTGCAACATTTTACACTTCCCTCTTCCCTGAGTCTCTTAGCTAGTCTGATCCATCTTGCCACCTTGATATTGGCAAGACACCTCTAGTCTGAGTACTTCAGGCACTGAAAAGCTTGAGCTAAAACAAAGTCAGTTCTCCCATTCCTAGATGTGGTTACACTGTGATATGGGAGTGGGAGGGATTAGCACCAGACTGTCCCCTTTTGGGACCATTATATGGTGTAATTCATAACAGTGGCCAAAGCTGGTGTGTAGTCAGACAGAGAATTAGGTAGTTCCACATGAAGCCCACATTCCCTTCTTTTGCTGCTCCGGCAGGAACACGGGCATAGCAGAAAATGTGGGCTCATATTTTCCATGCTTTTTGAATATAATCATTGGCAACATTTAAAATCTGTGACTATTTCTAGCTCGTCAGTAAAGCTTAAAAAAATTATATAGCCACCTCAGGAGAATGCCTTTATTATGCTATCTCCTGAACCAAGCAGTTTCAGCTCATTGGGATTCAAGTAATTAAATGCTCGAGCAACCCCTGCAAGTCTAGACAGGAATGCCTGGATACACAATCGAGTACAAAGTGAGCAAGGCAAATGCTGTTCCAACTTCTGCTCCTTGCCATCTGATAGTCAGTTTGGTCATTCTTTACTGCCCACTGAAGACAGTTACCATTAAAGAGGGAACACTGATGAATCATCTTTACGTCTGGCAGTGCTGTTGAAATAGATCAGACACATCGTCATTTTTTTGCTTCAGCAAACTTAATCCACAGCTCTGGAAAATACTGCTGAAGTTACCCTGGCATAAGACAGAGCTTTTGGATTCTCCAATGAGTTGGCATCTGTGAATTATTTGCCACAGAAGCATAAATCTTGGCAGCATCACTTGATCTGAACTTTGAAGAGCAAAGCTGAGAGTACGATTTCACAAGGTAGCGACACTTGTCCTTTAAAGGTTGAGATGTGATTCTAAGGCAGAAAATAAAAAAAGAACATGAACATTTTACAAATGAGATTTTTCAGTAAACTTGTAATTTTCAGATGCTTCAAAACAGAACTGTTTTCCCTAGTGAAAATCATGAGACATATCACCATAAACAAACATTTGCAGAAAATTCTTACAAAGGGTGTTGCATCATTTAAGAATCTTGAATATCAATTCCCTAAGCTGGGTTACCAAAGGTCATTTTTAGGCACTTTTTTACCTTGAAATGTGATGAGCTACCAGCTTCTCCACATGATTTGTTGTAGGAGCCTTGCACCACAGGAAAGAAGACAGATGCCTAATTACAGCCCTGGGTGATCCTCTTAAGGTTACATCTTTAGCAAGCCTTGGCCTTTATCCCTTCCTGCAGGTGAGGAATCTTGTCCTTGTCTATATTAGCTTGGAAACATTCATCCTTTCTCTTCCCACTTTTCCTTCCAAGATAAATTCTTACAGGTGCTACTAGGTAAAGCAAGTTTTTTTTAAAATATATTTATATGCTGTAGCAAAATAATATGTGGAACATATATATTATTAATATTAGGTATCATCAGGATTACATGCACACTACAGCAGAATGCTTCATGACAAACCTTCCTTTTCTCATAGAGATTTGCAGTTAAATGAAATTTAACTGCAAATCTCTATGATTTGCAAAAATGAAAAAATGAAATTGCAAAATATTCTTTCCCATATCCCAGTCTTCCCAACCAGTAGTCTGGAGACACGTATAAACAAGACAAATTTAGCATCTGTGAACACCTTTTCTGGTGCTGATTAACAAATACTTGCTGATCTAACATTCAGTAAATACCAAGACATAGTTTTTTGCACTACTATTTTTTTTTTTCTGTTTTCAAGGTGAAGAATTGTTTCATTGAAAAGTAATCTTTTAGTTAATCTGGGAATTTGCTTCCCTTCATCTGTGACTCTACTAAGTTGGTCATGAATTTAGGAAAGGTTCCAATGTGTGTTTGCACTAAAATAATAGAAATAGAAGTTAAATGAAAAGAACTAATCAGTGTGAAAAGGCTACATTTCTTCATTATGGCAGGGACTGTAAAATTATAGACTAGGAAGAAATGTTTAGGTAAAATAGTATTAAATTCACCCTTATGATCCTTATGCTGAATCACTTAGATCTGGCAAACTAAAACATACAAATTTCCTAAGATAACAGATAAATGCAGATCCCCAAAGTTTAACACTTGTCAGTGTCCTTGCCCTTTTTGAACTCATTTGTTCAAAATACCCATGGAAATGTATGACAGTGTTCACCATAATTTATGCTTACTGAAAAAACCAAACATTTTCACTTGCTTTAATCTTATTTTCCAATAATTTTAACAGATGTCCCCTACTTCCTGTATAACAATTAGGTATTGATACCTAAATCCTTTTCCTCTCATTAATGATTATTAGGCCATACCTCTACTTCAGTGACTTGCTTTCCATGAGAAATAATCCTAGTCTTTTAATCTTTTGTCATGTGAAGCCAGATTTGCCTTCCTGTCTTGAGCTCTAATGCTCCTTTTCTGAAGTGGGGTAAGTGCAATGCCACAGCATGCAAACTCTTGTTGTATTAGAAATACACAGAGTGGCGTAAATTGAGGATTTTTGACTCTTCAGAAAACTAAGAGCTTCACAGCAGCATAGGTCTCTCATGCATGACATCTTATTTAGAGTTCTTCAGGGCTGCAAGTACATGCACTTATGCATACATGTAAAAAACACACACAAAACTGGGAATATCTACTGCCTGGCCCTGTGTTATCTAATTATTCAGCACACAGCAGCGTGCTTGGCATCACCATGCTTAACTTTCCAACTCACCCCTTTCTCCAAGGTGAAAATATGCCTGCATATTAACCACTCTAAGTCCCAAACAGAGGACCTGGGGCCTCATCGATAATGAATTTCCATTATAAAACCTAACCTACTAATGATTTATCATCCAACAAAGACACCTCCTAACAATAATTTCCTGTTTTTCAGGAAGCCCTGTGTTTCAGGGCTAATTTACATAACGAGGTAAATGACACTGACTCTATCACCTGTGTCTGTCACATGGAGGGAGAAAACACTTCCCCTTACAAAAAAACCTATTGACTTTCATTTGCTGCATCATATTTATTCATGGATCTGCTAATTAATTCTCTTTATTTTATAGCTCCTACCAATTTTATTCTCATGGAAATCTTATTTACTTGTTTATATTAACTAGGATAGCTCTAGAGTTCTTCTTAGAAGTTTCTGTCATACTTAGCAGTTTCTTTCCTTAGGTACTAAGGATGATACAATGAATGTACTGCAGTTAGCAGTTCACCAGTTTCATATTCATGGGTGAATGACATCTTGTCCTGGCGATTTATTCCTATTAATTTTAAAAATTTGTTTTAAAACCTTTTTAGTGAGGTTTCATCTCAAGACAGTTCCTGTCCCCCTCCTGTGTAATGAGAGGTTCTTTCTGCTGTGGAGCTCCTGATCTGTGACACAGGCTGCCTTGAGCTGTGACAAGTATATTATCTATACATGGAGCAGAGTTTTCCAGTTCAGCAGAAGCTGGGAGTTGCTGTCTTCCTGAGGTTACCTGTCAGGCAAATCCTGACTTTGTGGTGGGTTGATCCTGGCCAGCAGGTAAACCTGCAACCACTCACTCACTTGTTCCCACATCTCCAGTGGGATGGGAGAAAGAATCAAAGAACAAATGATGAAAACCCATAGGCTGAGATAAAGACAGTTTTGTAAGTAAAATACCACAGAGGCTGCTATGAAGAAAATTAAATCCATCCCATCCAACCAAGGTACAGTTTTGTAAAAGACAGCAACCACAGGTGCAGAAGAAGTCAGGGACTGCCCTGTGTGGCTCCAAAATTGACCTACCACAGGATACAGCAAAGCTGGTGGTGTCTCAAGGAAAACTTGGTTAAGGAAAGGCAGAACACAGTAGACAAAGGGGACAAAAAATGTGTGAGAAGAGGGGGAGGAAGTTCTTCAGATGCTGGGGCAGACCTTACTCTGCAACCCTTGGAGAAATCATGCTGGAATAGATAGATCTTCACCCTGCAGCCTGTGGGAGACACCATGCTAGAGTGATGGATATTTCCCAAACAAAATGTGGCCCATGAAGAACCCCTACTGGAGCAGGTTTATCCTAAAGACTGCAGACCATGGGAAGAGCCCATGCTGGAGCAGGGCATAGGTCATGTTAAGAGAAAGAAACAGCAGAAAAGAGCTGTTATGGATTGACCACAACCCTCCAACCTCCTACAGTGCTAGGAAGAGGGAAGAGATAAAGTGGGGAATGAAGGAGTGAGGTTGAGCCTGGGAGAAAGGGATGGGCTGAAGAAAAGATGCTTTAGTTTTTGTCTTTGTTTCTCACTATTCAATTCTAATTTAATTAGAAATAAATTAATTTTTACCATTGAATAATTTCCTCATTAGTTAAGTAATGCCACAACTGTTTTGCCTGTATCAGTAATTAGCAAGAAGTCTCCCTGTCTTTACCCAAGCACATGAGATTTTCTGTTTCTATTTTCTCCCCTTGTTCTTCTGAGCAGGGAGAGTGAGAAAGAAGTTGGATGGGTGCCTGGAAGCCAACCAAGATCAGCTCACCCCTTGTGAAGACATTTCTGTATGAGGAAGGTTCACCAATTCTTCCCCTAATGGCTAAATCCAGGGATGCTTTTTGCAAGACTTGAGTCACAATGGTTTATCCACAATCCTCCAAGTTATTCCAGCAGGTTTAGGATTAGTTTGGTTATTTCCTCCTTTCTTTGACCATCTTAAAAGCCTTAGAAGTGTGGAGGACGCAGAAGCACAAGTTCCTGAAGTTGCAGGTGAATGTGCTGACATGGGCCTGGGTGTTAGGCTGCGTGGGGAAGGCCTCCAAAGGACACTGTGGCCACAATTTCTTCCTCTCATTTGGGTGTGGTGGCTTGCAGAAAGAAAAAAAATTATATCCCATGGTTACTTTTACAAACAGGAATCACAAACTGAGCTTGCTCCTGAGGACAAAAGGAATAAGCAGCAGGAACGTTGAGCTCCTACCTTGCACAGAGACAATACAAACATTTGTTCTGGTGACAGCAGCTCATTTCACTTCTATGGGAATTGAAGCAGAGGAGGAGCTGGTGGTTTTTTTTCCAAAAGCAAAGGAGTCTAGCACATGATCAGCAGCAAGAGACAAACTTCAACCTCTTGTTTTGTTCAGTATCATATTTTCACCCCACACACTCATGGATTGACAAGATCTAGCTTTTTATGATCTTTGGTCATTCATAACTTCTATTAAAAAAAAAGTCAACAAGTAATAAAATCAGAATCCAAGCACTACTGCAGCAAAGAAGTTAACAAATATAATACATTTCTTACACAGCTATTGTTGACCCTCTCCCCTTGTAGCAGAGAAAAATCCAGCTTTCAAAATTGTGATGAATATGTTGCCAATATAATGATCTTCTAGCATGCAAAAAAGAGGCCAGGAAATGATTTAAAATGCCATAAACTTCCTCAGAACAGGTTTCCTGCTGATATGCCGTTCTCCCCGAAGTGCTCCCCATGCTCTTTCTGAAATATTCATTGCCCTAATGATTTCTTCAGGCACTGCTCCTGTACATAAAAATTAGTTCCTCCTATCAAGAAAAAAGTAATTCCAAGGGAACTGTTATGGGAGAAATCCACAGGATCCAGAAATGTATGCAAAAAATGTTTGCTTTTCTTTCTTCGCACCTAAGGAGTTGATTTTAACCTTTATTTTCAGAAGTGGCACTGTTACAATTATCCATGTGTTTACAAGTAGAAAAACATATTTCCAATTTTTTCTTTTTTTCTTTTCCTAGAGCTGTTATACATCTCTGTTTTACCAATGGTCTGCCTTATTTCACGGACTTGTTTTGTGCCCTTGCAACACTGCAGGGCTAGATGCACTAGGATTCACAAGATCATCCATTCTTCTGCAGCTCTCAAAGCAATTCAAAGCATTTCATTTGTCACTTAAACTGGACCTTTTCCCCCCCAGCCCCACCCTTAACATTTGCTTGTATGTTCATTGTGGTTTTAGGAAGTAATTCCTTAACTCTTGGCACCTGTTTTGTAGCGTAGCTTGCTGGCAGAGAATATTTCAGTAACTCAAGAAATGGAAACCTCAGAGTCAAATTGTCCAGTCCTGGCACCCACCTGTTCTGCAAGGAGGTTTGGTTCTGAAAGAGGTTGAACAATGGTATCTTAAACTGCAAGTGCAAGATGTGGCTGGAGGTGTGTATTTTATTTTCCATCTGTTAGAGGTGTGGCAGTTATCTTCTGTTAATTGGGCAGTTTTCTTTATCTCTTCTACAACCAATCCTCCCTCCAGGAGTTATCTTCTGTTAATGGGCCATTGAGCATCACTGCATGACTGATAAAAATTACTGATGATAATTAATCACTGATGATAATTCCATTGTGAGATGCTCCACCCAGGAGGAGGAGCCAAAAATTCCTACCTGGATATAATATGAGATTCGGAACACTGCAGCAGCCTTTCCCTGCTGGATTCCCAGAGGAGCAGCTTGTTCCTTCTGCATTCCCAGAGGAAGTCCAGGCCCATCTACACCACCACTGGAGCTTCAGAGGAAAACTTCACCCTTCTACAGGATCACTGCTTCAACAGAACCACATTTGGCACTGCAGGAGGGCTGCAGCCACCATTTAATGTGACTGCTACCAACACCCTGATCAACAGGGTGTCAGGTCATATTCTGACTCAGTCAGTGTTGTTTTGTATTTTTGTATTACTGCATTTTTATTTATCGTGATAAAGAACTGTTATTCCTACTCCCATATCTTTGCCTGAGAGCCCCCATAATTTCAAAATTATAACAATTTGGAGGGAGGGGGTTTCCATTTTCCATTTCAAGAGAGGCTCCTGCCTTCCTTAGCAGACACCTGTCTTTTCAAACCAAGACACGTGGCTCGGGAGCACTGCATTCAGCTGTGCACCTTGAAGACTGATTCTACAGCCCAAACATTTCACTTAAGGGAGGTTTCTACTCTATGCACAGCTGTTTCTGTACTTTCTGACTTCTGCACATTAAATTTAATGAAATGAAAGCAAATTGGTGGCCTTCATTAAGATGTGGTTCAAGCAATAGCATACCAAGTCTTGCATTGCTCATTTGGGGGATGAAATGAGTGCAGTAGAAAGCACAAAGAGTACAAGAATAATACCAGCCAGGATGGATTTGAACTGGAAATTAGAAGTGAAGAGCATGATTGCACTCACCTAGAAGAGAAAAAGTGACCTAAAGGAGAGCCACAAACACACATCTCGTTCACAAGTGTTTCAGAGGTACAGTAAACAATTCAGGAATTAATCTGCTCCCTTCATTCCAAAAAGGCTTCAAATAGCTCATGGTGGAAGAAATACAAGACAGATCTCTAATGCCAGGAGCAATCAGGCACATTTAAATAATCTTGTCTTCCATATGTTTAGCACAACAAGGGAATGGATACTCACCTGTTCCCACAGTTCTCCAGGGTTATGCTGCACCATTAGTAGTCTTTTGAGCATCTATTAAAAATCCACAAATCACAGAAATTTCATACAGGACCAGGGATCTCACTCAGCTATTCTTAATTATTAGAAACCTGAAGAATAAATAAAAGCTAAACAAACACTGATTTAATCTCAAATGATGACACCATATGCAAAATAAACTGATAAAATTTTGAGCAAAAATAATAGGCAGGTAAAAACCAAAAAGATACCCAAACCCTGGAAATGACTAACACACTTCTCCACTCCAGACGGGGCAGATTATTGCCATTAAAATGTTAATTATTTAAAACCTCTAATTCCCACTGAAAATACAGATATTTCATATTTGGTCAACTTTTGTGTTTGATAAATATTGGCTACAAATTATTCCATTAGTTTGAAGATGTTTGAAGATATATTTCACTTTTTTTTTTTTGCTAGTANGTTACTAGTTTTCTTTTTTTTTTTTTTCATGGTAAAATAAAGTTAATTTTAGAATTAATTTTGTAATTTTAGATTACAATAAGAAAGTTTAGAGCCCTAGGTAAAAAAAAACCCCAAAACCAATCAGAAACTAAATTTATAACCAGAAAGAAAAAAAGAAAAAAAAATGTTGTATAGTAGGAAAGGAAAAAAATATTTGAGAATTAAATAGGCCATTATCAATCATAGACAGAGAAACCAGAAGTAGTGATAAATAAATATACAGCTGACAATTGCAGTCATACTTGATACAAAGTAAGAGGATGTTTCCACATGAAATAAAATGTTATGGCAAGAACAGCAAGTTTAATAGTTTAATACAGGAATGGGAAAAAATATTAACATAATGAGAGAATATGATTCAGTATCAGAACCTATAACCTTTTAAAAATATGGTGTTTTAATCTGGCTGGAATGGATGTTTTCAAAAAAATAGCTGGAGAATTCATCCCTGTAAACAACAGACCTTGGCTTGGATCAAGGTTCGGAATCAATTTGAGAAAGTGTTAAAGGATTTTAAAAGTCAAAATCAAATTTTGATATTAGAAAAGGTTTCTGATAAGGAGATTGCTGGGAGTACTAAACAAATACTGCCTTGATTCAGACTTTACACACAAATAAAAGGTAATTCATTCAAGATTCTGAGGCATAAAAACCAGAAATGTAATGGCAGTTGTGAGATGTGGGTCTTATAAAAAAATACATGACTGTTATCTCTTTCCGGACACGATCACATGCCTGTGCTAGTATATTCCAAATGGCAATGGAATATACCAATGTTTCTTAAAAGTATTTACTTTTTTCTACTTTCATCTTGGCAAGATTTTTTTAAAAAAACTTAACACGGTTCAACAGATGGAATAAGAGTGGAATAACTGGCAGGTCTCTAAAAAACGTAATTGATTATAGAGTGTAAATGCATTAGTAAAGTCCAGTAAGGATAAACCTATCATCCAAAATTATTGACTAATTTTATCAGCAGTCTGTGCGATGCCTAGTGAAAGCTGTCAGTAGTGTGAAGGTTACAGTAGAGCAAGACACAACAATAAAAAGAAAAAGATCTGCTACACAAAGGTATAAATTTACTGATGGGGATGTTGTTGGAGCAACATTGTGTATCAATATGGCAAAATATAAGAAAATTCATTTGGTCATAAGGAAGAAAGATTTTTCCCTGCAGGGCAGCAGAGTTTGCTACAGAAAACATCAACCAAAGAAAGGCTACTGAGTCTCTGCAGGGAGCAAATTTGACTTGAGGTCTAGTGTCAGTGATGCAGGTAAATTGATTAGTTATTAGTTAATTTGGAATTTGCTGGAAAACTGCAGCATGTACATATTGTTTGGGAATTGCCTAATGCAAGGATGTTTGGAAATCTCACAGCCTACACATCACTTTTTATAAGTGGGGCTTGTATATTTGTAGTCTCAGATTTCATATTTTAGCTGTGAGATTGCTCTGTATCTTTTTTTATAATGCACAGTGTGTTCCCCTGGAAAATGCCTCATATTTCTGTACATGTGGTAGCTGTTGTGGCTTCCTGCATTCATCTTATGACCCACTTCCATATGATGGCTGGAACCCTCCATTTAAAATTGGCTGACATATGCCTGAAAATCCTGGCCAAAAAAACAAGTTCTCAAAATTGACAAGACAAGACATCCAGGTGGAAAGAGAATATATAACTGGAGAAACAAAATGAAAATCAATACCTAGCTTCCTTGCACCCAATAAGCTGTAGGCCTGGGAGGCATAAAAAAGTGAAACAAAATTAGGAATGTGTTTTTGCCTCTGGGGACAAGGTGTCTACAGGTGGTAGAAGGATAACATGTACCACCACTTGGTGCTTCTGCTTCAGGGAGAGATTTTAGCAGAGCTTTGAGAAAATCCTCAAAATAACTCAGAGAGTCATGCCATAAATGCATTCTGGTTTGTTTACTATGGAGAAAATAATGCTTAAACTTTCCAGAGTATGTAGTGTACTTATACTTTAAAGTAACCTGAAAATCTTCAGTATCAGAATTCACTCACAATACATGAGCTGAAGAAGCTAAAAATTTAGTAAATTCAGCATCCAAATAAGGAGCAGTTTCCATGTATTGAGAACTAATAATTTAGCCTGGAAGACAGCAGACTCACTCTTGCTTGGAGTACTTAAAATAAGATTCAGTATACTTTAATGTATCTTTTGAAGATGACTGTGTGGTATGTGTATGAGCAAGCTCAGACTGCTGACAACTTTATTGGATTAAATAATTCAACTAGCATGTAATATGAACCATGCAGTATCATAAGACCAAATTCAGAACTTTCCTGATAAAAAGCTGTGCTTTCAGTAATGACTTCTTTGTTGTGTTCTTAATATTTGAAGCATTCTGTGACAGAAGGAAATCTAAACCAACCCTGAATTTAGAGGTAAAGTCACACTTCAATTGCCCCAGTAGATCTGGCAGTACTGAAGGTTGTTAACCATTCTCATTTTCATGACCATGATATTACAAAATCAAACACTCTCATAGCTGACAAGTTAAAAGAGTCAATGGCAATAAACCATGGTGCTGCTCAAAATGATGAGCTGGTTCTTCCACTGCAATAAATCAACATTATTTCCTTGGCAAATGAAGCCTTAGATTTATGCCAGGTAAGGGTCTGACCAGCATGTAGTGTTTTGAAATCTGGAGAAACCATTTTTCTTGGTTGCAATGTGCCTCGTTCGTCATAAAAGCACAGTAAAACATTCAGAAAGGTTACTTAATACATTGTCAAAGTAAATGCATCTCTGTAAATCAGAGTCAGCATGGCTGTGTCTCTGGTGGTACTAGTGTTGCTAAGGTAACTACTAATTTCCACCCTAGAGTAAATATTACATAAAGCTGACAGCTTATTCAATTTTATATGTTAGACTTTGGGGCAGAGCATGTCTTTTATTTCCTCCTGTGATATTGACCCCGCTTCACTTGTGCACCTTCCCGGCTGCTTAAAATCTTTTATCCTTTAACCTTTATCATCCGCCAAAAAAAGTATCAAGGTAACAGCCAGCAAATCTGATCCCTCTGGTCTGCTGCTTTCTCATATGCTTTGCTTTTTATTTCATGTCAGGTTATGAGTCAAATTTCTTGACTCATACCCTGAAGCTTAGAAACGGCATCTCTAAAATACCACGTAGCCAGTTTCTAAGTAAAGACATACAGCTGCTATCAACCCAGTTTTCCCCACTTAATTTGAATCTTTGATAAGCAAACCCACTTGTCTTTCCCTTTTACACTTGTTGGAGTCTTTGGTGGGCAGCTGTTGGCATCTTGTTGAACACACAGCGGTACTTACGTGTTCGTAGGAGCTCCTCTAAAGATATCATTTCAAATGCAAAGTGTTTGGTGGCAACGGCACCTTAAACTATTCCTTCCCCTGTCTCATGGTGCACTTTGCTTTCTACTACACTGGCACAATCATTTGCTGCTCTGTGCTACAGCTCTGATTAGAATTCTCTCTTAAAAATGAAAAAAAGCCTTCCCTGACTGCCTTTTTTATTAGCCCAAATCAATTCCCTGATTGGGTTGAAAGAAAGTGCTGTGAACAGGCATCCTAACATAACTGAGGATGTTTGTCTGCATGGCAACAGGAAAATTGGGATGTAAGAGGAGAAGGGCGAGGAAAATGAAATCTAAAATTTCACTTTTCCTTCACTCATACCTAAACCCACAATATATATATCTGAATTCTACATTTACCATTTTCTTCCTCACTTTAAGAAGATGCTGGACTCCAGCTTTCTTATTTAGTTGAGGTCTTGCCTCAGCTTTTGGTAACACAGTCTGAATACACCCAGAACACACACTCAGGATGTGCTATTCTGATATAATGCATCTGTAACTAAATTCAAACATATCCTTTGAATTTCACAGAGTGACATTGATTTACGCCAGCAGGGAAACTAACTTAAGAAGATGCAACTGAACAGGGCAACCACCACCTGCACCCCTGTCAGGCCTGTTCAAAGAAATGCTGAATAGCCACTGGCCTGTAGCTGCTACATGAAATTACTTTTGAATAGAATCAGTTTATAAGAGGTTTAATCTCACTTGGAAATGCAGTGCAATGGGAAAAAAAAATCAACCCTGTGTTTACAATAAAACCCCTTCCTGTCTTTTGCAAAAAATAAGTTTACTTTATGAAATACCCACAAATTTGAACACACAATGAGAAATAGAAAAAAAAAAGCTTCTTTTTTTGTTTCTATTAATAGAAAATGAAATAAAAGAAGATAATTTTCCAGCTATGGAAATAAGCTGGCCTAAATTCTTGAGTTTCATACCTTTAACAAGGCTGCATGAAAGAAGACTTGAACTAGTTATTTATATGCTCACATCCATACATTCATCACATTTATGCTGCTTATTTTGAGAACAAAAGAACATAGGACATGTACTAAAAGATATGGCTTTGACAGCTTGCCAGATGTCTTGTTTTCCTCTGAAACAGGGAGCTAATCACTGCCTCACACTGAAGATGCAATCCTATAAACATTAAACTGCAACAGTGGGAACGTGGGACTGAAAAACTTCTTCATGAGCTTTAGAAAATGTTTAAGTTCTATATCAGAAAATTATTGCTTTTGGGAGAGACAGATCCCCATTCCAACCTCAGTGATTGAATGCAACATCTTTATATTTGTGAGGAAATATCATGGACTCTCTCAAGGAAAACAGCCAGGCAAACTGCCTTTAGTTTGCTTATCGTTCCAGAGTGGCTGAGGTCTAGGAATCAATTAAGGATTCCAGAAAGCTCCTAGGAGGAGTGCAGGCTGTGTGTGTTTATTTGCACAACCCCTCTGCACTCCTGGGTCTTTTGTCTGAATGTTTGTTTTCTATGCCTGTTTAGTCTTTGAAATCCAAACCAATAACAGAGATGATTTTATTAAGCGGACAGATGCCCTTAGCAAACCAGACTGGAATCATCATTGCCTTTGACATAAATTTATGGAGCAGTTGTCAGATGGTAATGACTTTCAGTCATCACCATGTCTGAATCTGAGGCTGTGAATTGGGTAATAATAGACTTGGTGTTGCATTACCAGTTTCCTGAGCCATATAGTGTCCTGCATCCATCTTGGAAAGAATAGATCTCAATGTTCCTAACAAAATGTTAGAAAATTAAAATTCTCTTTTCAATGTCCATCTAACGTGCACAGACTGAAGGATCAATTAAGATTCCTGCAGTCATGCTTGACTTTTATAGAGAGACTTTCAACATAAATCCTCCTTCTTTGGTAATTTTTGATTATCACAGCTAAAACATCCCTTTAGAACAGAGCTAAAATAAAAAAAAGCCCCAAAGTTTAGACCAATGATTTTCATCTCTGCAAAGATAGCAGAATCAAGGTCAAAAAAAGTCATTTATGAATTGCTTAGGTTTAAGGCTGTACTGTCACGAGAAAATGGACAGAGATATTTATATCTTGTGCTGGGTTTCTCAAAAAATTTTCAAAGGAATAGATTTTTCCTTCTTGAGGAAAATAAATTAAAAAGAACATATTTAAGTCTAACTTCATTTTATAGTGCAAGTTAGTGTATGTACAGCCAATGATTTTATGCAAGATTGACTTATAATACTTGTTTATTGACATAAACAAGAAATGATTAATTTAATGTCTTTTAAGTTAACCTATTTTGCAAGTGTTCATTTGGTGAACACCTTGGTGTTCATTTCTCATGACACACCTTAAAGAGTGATGCTGAGGGATAAATGACCATAAATACCAAAATCACAATGATCCTCAGGGAGTACATCACAGCATGAAAACAAATTATCAGAATACTTACAAATACATTCTAAATTCTTTGAAATTATTAAATATTTCCTCTTTACTTAGGATGACTGTAGTTTTGCTAACAACTGAAACAGATTTTAAAACTCTGAATTTCTTACAGCAGTCTGTGACAAGAAAACCTGCATTAATGATGTGAGCAGCATATAGGAGATCTGCATTAAGCTGGTTAGAAGATTAATGTGCATGAAAAGGTCAAATCTAAAATCAGGTTAGTCAAATGTAAGAAACTGGTTTTATCTAAGTCAGTAGGACTATATATTGGTTAATTACTATACAGAGCAAGAGTTGCTCCATTTTATCTCTAGGGCTAACTGCAACCCTTAAAAGAAAGTATTTGGAAACACTTGCCAGTGTTCCAGGATGGAAAATTTGAGAAGTTTCTACCACAGGAGTCATACATAAACTTGTGTAGTTTTCAATAAATGAGTGGCTAATACTTCCTACCCAAGTCCTTCCAAAAGTCTAGACTCTATTTTATCAAGAGGACATAAATAAGGCTGAGCTCCATTCTCAGTTACACTGCAAACAAAGCTCAGCTGTATGTGTGGTGAGTTGCTTTGCTACAATTTGTCTTTCAGACACCAAAAGACTCTCTACAATGTTTTGTGGAGTGCAGTAATTGTGGTAGTTCCTGTCCTACATTCACACAAACGGGAAAGTGTGTCCAAGACCTCCTTTGTACCTGTATCAAACAATTATCTCTTTTTTCCCTTTGGTAAATAATAGATGTGACCATCTAACAGGCCTTTTCTAACATTATAAATTGAGTCATGGAATTCTGTGATCACCAGTTCTCCTGATGTCATTAAATATGTCAAGTTAAAAAGACTTTGGGAGTTGTCTGCATACAACTCCAATCTCAGTACAGGGATAATTTAAATTTAGCTGTCTCTGGAAATGGAGAATCCAAAACTCTCTGAGCAACCAGGTCTGGTGTTCAACCATCCTCACTGTGAAGAATTTTTTTATCTTAGATCTAATTACATTTTTCCTTCCTGCAGCCTC
>WBNO01032585.1:0-21493 GCA_013400575.1 Peucedramus taeniatus
TGTGAGTCAGCCAGATCAAAATCACAGTTCTATCTCAAAATACTATCATCTGTAATCCAAATTCTCTACAATTTGCAGCTACTGAATTTTAGCAAACCCAAACACAAACACCCCGAAAAAGGCTGCTGAACAAAAAACTTACATTCAGCTGAAATATCCCACAACCCTCTCCTTCACCTCAGCAACTAGAGCTTGCCCTCTGAACTACTTTACTAGCAGGTCATAAAATGTATGAAGGAAGCAGTAAACCCTCACAGAGTCACACATTCTGTGTCTAATACACACTATCTTCCACTGGCCACATCCTAAGCTTTATTATCACTTCCCTCTTATGGCTTACTAGTGATGAATTGAACCCCTATTTGCAGAGGTATAGTTGGTTTATGTTCCCCTGACTTGTACCTCTCAACTCTTCCCTTCTCTTCTCCAACAACTACAATTACTGAATATTATGTCCCATCTAGGAGAAGCACCTTCAGACATCTGTAGATTTTTGGAGCTCTCTTTTGCTGCCAGGAATTACAGACCATATACAGAAAAGCACTCAGCCATGAGAAAAACCAATATGACCCTGAGTTTTTATGCCAGACCCGATGTTAGTTAGGCTTTCACCTGGAGATAAAATACTTTCAGGGACTGAAATATTAATGAAACAAACAGCAAAGGCACAGGGAGTGACCCTGGACAACAGCACAAATGCTGACAAGGAGACAAGCACTGGATGACAAACCAGGAGATGGCCTAACACCTCCAGGCATGAATATCAGGCAAACTATTCAGGTAATCAGACCACAAAACAGACAGCAAATAGAAGTAGCTCAAATTGCAAGACTACTCTAGGTTCAATTAGAGTAGCAGTAGAGTAGTTCAGCTACTTTCAAGGACTGCTTTTTGCTCAATTTAACAATGAGAGTACAGAATTAGGAGTATCATTCATGTCATATCTTAAGCCAATTACAGAGACAAAAGGAGTCAGTTATCTCAGCCCAAACTATTTGGCCTCAGCATCTCCATGGGAAAGGGAAATTATCTATGTAGGTTAAACCCTAATGTTCCTCACAGGCGAATGTAGTCCTATATTCAACAATAACAGCCTGTAGTGCTAAGTCAGGAATCTTCAGGGAGTTGACCTGCACATATATAAAAAGGAGTAAATGTCAATGCAAGCAAAATTGCCATTTGAGTTCCTTCAAATTCATTTTTACTGTTTACTGGAGACCAAGGTTGCTTGGTCTCCAGTAAACACACTGCAAAAACCTCAGAAGAAAGACATGCAACTCTACTGAAAATTCTATTCTAACAACTGCACAATTTTGTATATAATAGTTATTGAACTAAATCGCTAAACCACTGAACTATCTTCACTATCACTTTTCTCTCATTTTTTATTTTTGAACATGAAACATAAAAGTTTAGATGGGATTCATAAACTGTCTTAATAAAGAGCTGTCACCAACCTAAAAGTTTTCAATAGAAACATGTTGCTGAAAATTAATTAGAACAGTCACATGTCATGATTTTTTTAGACAGAACATCAGTTTTACTACAACCGCTCTGCTGCCAACACGCAAGAAACAATCTAGAGAGGAAATGAAGGGATGAAGGAGCAGACAAGCGGAACAGTTTGGCAACGGCATGTGCCAAAAGGTTTTCATTAAATCTAGCTAAAACTAAAAAAAAAATGGAAGTCTGAAGAATCATTTGACACTGCAGTCTAAAAAGCACTTTATTAGCTACACTTCCAACCACCATTCAGAGCAAAACACTCTTCTGCACTAGATTATATGTACATTAGGCTAATTATTAGGTTAGTGAAAATTGGGTTTTGCTACATCCCATCAATTTCAGAGATACTTAATTCTGTTCAAGTTACTAATATGAAATTCCAAGGAACATGAGACTCACCTGGAAACTATAACCCTTTCAAAAACTATATTTAATCTTATTTCCGTTTTATGTAATCTCCATGGATGAAGACTTAGGAAATCAGCACAGACGTCCTCTTATCATTGCTTCTATTCTATGTGAACAATTCCATTCCAAAACTACTTTACTGAAGAAAATATGTGAAATAGATTCGGTATTTCTGAATGTATTTAATTCCTTTCTGATCAGTTAACTAAAATGAAGTGGGAAAAAGAAGGTTAAACTTAAGATATGAGTCCAACTTATACCTCCAAACTCCAAGCACTTGATTTAGGCTGAAACGTGTTTACACCATAGTCCACAGCAATGGTGCAAAATAAACAGCAACTGTTCCCCCAAAATCTCAATGAAATGTTACATCACATAATTGGGCAAAGTGAAAAAAGCAGCCCTTAAAAAGTACAAGTGAAATCAGTTGTAAAGTCTCTCTCTCCCTCCTCAAGGAAGAATCACTGACTTGCTCTTTAAATACCTAGTTCAGCTGAACTAGCCTCCCCTATTTGATGTCATGCAGAGCTCCTGCTCTGTCACCTTCCCTTTCTGTCCCCATCACTGCCCAGCACCAGCACATCCCAGCACAGCACCAATCCAGGAATGAGAGCTAGAGTCAGAATAACACAGCCAGGTCAGTCTTTGGGTAGAAGGGGAACTTTGCAGACTCATGTATATAGCAGGAAAAAAAAAAAAAATTCCTCTTCAACTACAAACATCAACCATTGGATTGTCACTATTTTCAGCTGTATGTCTGTGTGGATACACTTGACCCCATGCCATAATTTTTTACAGTTGACTAAGAAGCCACATGTCTCACACCCTGCGGTGAACCTGTGAGCTGGAAAGCTCCTGGCTCAGACATAAATGAGTGAAGGTGCTTCAGGAAAAATATTTCTAAAGGTGGTTTCAAAACCCAAAAATGCAAGGAACCAAAGTACATAACAAGGTAACAGCTAAAATGAAGACACCCATCTGGTTTACACTATTGCCAAGCAGCCAACTAGTTCTGTGCATAAATATTCCTATCAGGATAGATCCAACTGGAGCTCTCCCTGAACTGCAGCTGAAGTGCCAGGTGACTGACTCTACCCTTGAGCAAGGATGCCTCTCATGGTTTAAGATTCCTTCCTTGACCAAGAGATCCTTCCTTATGCAAAGCAGAGAGACCCCTTACATGTGACAGATTCTTGGAGACAGAATGATAGCATACTGAGTTAATTCCAATGAAACACTGCCAATCCACATAGCCACTTAATATTATTATAGATATTGTACAGATAATTCCATTACAAATCCATTTTTGTCCAAGTCTAAGACTAAGATTGAATCCAGCTCCACATATTCTCCATAAGGAGTCAAAGAAGCAAGGGGGTTCCCTCTGAACGTTGTGACATAACATGAGGGTCCTCCTTTCTCTTCGCATCTCCGGTCTATGCGTGAATCATTCTAACTTGACTTTATTTCAACTGTTCTGTGTATATTTGTTCCATTCAGTAATTAATAGGGTAAACCTTGCCATTAAGCTTATTGAACCTTGTCAAACCATTGCTAAACCTTTTGTAATTCCATCAAATTAATTTAACTCTGCCAATTTATTATTTGGCCTCAGTTAAACGTATTGCTGTTTCTCTCTTTTGAATGAGGTGCATACTCTACTCATCCACAACAAAGTCACATGCATTTGTGATTGTACATAGCAGTCCTGACTTGACAACACAGAGAAGCTTACTTGTTGCCCCATTACCAACTTTCAACTACCCCAAACTCCTGGCAAGAAAGCTTTTACTCAATTACGTGTAACTACTTTCTTCCAGGCTGAAAACAGCCTGCCCCACAATAACAGCTACTTCACTAATAAGAATCTTAGATATTGAAAAAAACCTGATAATAAGAACATTTTGCAACAATCAGTACCAGCAACCCTGCCAAATTAATTTCCACTCACATTTTAAAATTACAAAACTCCTTTTTTTCAGGAGCCTCCCATATTACATTACATATGTTTCTGTCAAATCTCTTGTTGCATCTTACTGAATGACTGAGAAGTCATAGTGGCTGATCAGCTGGCAGGTTATGTACTTTCAAATAAAATTTGATGCCATTCTTAATACAAAAGAAATCAGCCTGCTCTACAAAGGTCAAACTCACTAGTAACTTTTTTTAAGCTTAACAATTTCTGCTGTCATTCCTATGGTTACAATCATGCTACTATTAAAAACAATTTGGGAATTTCTGATTTAATCCACCCTCCCACACAAAAATAACTCCTTTGTCATAACTGAAACTATGAACTTTTGAGCTATGAACAGCTATGAATCAACAGCTTCAAAAGGAAAGTTTAAATTCTTCCCTTTTGAAATAAACTAGTACATGGGTATGGAAGAAATTACGCCAATAATGGCAATCTTATAGCAAAATCAAATTATTTTAAACATGCTGACAATGTCTCTGCTTATCAGTGGCATAAAGCAGAATGAAATGCCAGGAAAAGATAAAACTATGAAACAATGAACTAACTTAATAAGACAAATAAAACATCTCTTAGAGTCTGCTTCTAGTTCAGCCTCAGATTTCTATAATTTCTTAGGCCAGGCTTGTGCTCTCCCCTTTAGGTAAAGGTAAAAACCTTGCTTAAATATAGCAAAACAGCAGTCTTTTTTCCACATGACAGGAAGTAGCATCAAATTGTGAGATATCTATTAGACTTGAAGTTTAATGGTTCTAGTAACAGCTGAAACCCCAAATCTTACTTCTAGTGCCTGCATGTTTAGGCTACATTTCAAACTTTTTCATGAAACTCCACAATCATAATAATGAAATGCTACAGGGAGATTTGGAAGAAGGAAAGTTATTACAGCATAACCATTTCCTCAACTAGCAGATATAAGCAGTATGTTTTCCTTCCGTTACCAGAAGTCCACAGCTTTAAAAAACAGAAGTAAAATTACTCAACCACACTAAGTTCTCTTCAGTAATGACCTAGAATTTATTCCAATGTCTTTCCTGCAAGTGTAGTTTAAAGACTTCTTCCATCTAGCTTTTTCCTTTGTCCCTAATTATGATTAAAAAAATCAATGGTGTGTTAAGTACTTCTCTGCTTCTCCACTTGTCTGTAGCCTTTTTTTAGTTTATCCAATGTTATCAACTGTTTGCAAACAGTCTTAATAGATGCTGCTCCTTAGCTGATAGTTTCTCTAACCCGACACCACAAATAGACAATATACGATTTATTTCCACTTCTTCCTTCCCCAAAAAAATAACTCCTCTTGCTCACTGTATCTGAGACATCCAGATTACAATCAGAAATGTTCAAGTAAAAAACAGAGGGTAGGGAAAAGTCCAAAAAGAAACATCCCAACTGAAAATCTGAACTACAGAGAGATGCATTTTTTTAAAAGCCATTTAAAAAAATTTGCTATTTCTCAAAATAAAACATTCTAAAGCAGCATTCATTCACTTTATGGAGCACAAACTGTTAAGTCTCTTTCCTAACAGAGATTTGATATTTGAAGGTCACTCCTGCTCTGCAGTGCTCTTTGGTACCCTACCTGCCTTCACCACACTCCTCAGTACTCACACTGGTCCTGCACTGCAGCATTTGACAAGGTACCCTTCTCTGCTTTTCATTTCATTTCAAGCACTGAGAAGCAGGCAGCATGATAAAAGAACAGTAAAAAAAAAGAAACCTGAAAAAATCCCACCAAAAAAAAAAAACCCACAAATTAGTTGGAGGAAAAAAGGTCTTAATAACAGACTAAAACACCAGCAATAATTTAAGGCGTGTTCTCAAACTCCTCTAAGAGTAAACCTCATGCTTGCTGTTAGAACTGCAGTAGCCAGCTTGCCCACTAGGCAGTCTCTGAAAGAATGAAAAAGCAGGTAACAATGCACAAAAAGAATTTCAGGAAAAAATTCGATAGCAGAGATTTCAAGAAGCTGAACATTTTCCTGTGAAGGGAAAAACAAAAGGTAGTTTCATTTTTTCCTTCAGCAGTATAAACATGACACAATTTAAGCAAACCTTTGAACCCACTGTTGGCACATGTGTACAGAAAGGAGGTGCGAGGGGAGTGCACTAAACCAACTCACAAGTGTAAAATACTCCTTTAAACAGAAGAGATCCATCCAAGAATCCAAGTACCTAACAAAAGACAATACCACCAACAAACCAAAAATGTAAGCACAAAACAAATTGAGGTAATAAATAAATAAATAGCCAGAGTAGAAATAGTTTTCTCATTTCCAGAACCAAGTTAATTTCATCATTCTATTCATTTTCTGTTAAAAAGCAGGCAATTCAGCATTCTAATAATTAAATCCAGTTGAGGGAATTATTCAATGAAAGTTAAAACTCAATATGAGAGCTCAGAGTAGGTATTTCCAGTCTCTCAGACATCTGTTCCTGATGTCCTGACACCATCTCAAGTAAAAAATATCTGTGAGAAACTGCACTATATTTTTGCCTATACCAGCTGCTTTCTGCATTACTAGTGACAGTTCCACTAAGCTTTCCAGCTCCCTCCTCTCCAGTTGAGACACCTATTTCCACCTCTTGTGTTCAATCTGTTCAAGTGCCACTTTCGAAAAATCAATTTTAAGCTCAAGGGGAATAAAACCTACAAAAAGCATCATGTCATTAGCCTCCTCTCTGGAACCTGAGGTCACAGCTCATCTACCTCTAATTCTTAGCACCTGTAATATTTTCATATCTGATCTTCTTACTTTCAAATGTTTTCTTCTCCTCAGTCCATCTCCCACAACACTACTCCCCCCTACACCTGCTGTCACAGTATCAAAAAGCAGGATCAAATAAATGGGAAAGAAAGAGATCCTTAGAACATGAAAAGGAGGACAGCCAGACTCCTATCATTTATCTGATCCTGCAGAAAAGCTTAATATTGCACTGCCAACCTGTTTGTTCAGCTCAAGGAGCAAGACTACAGCTGGCAGCTGCTCAGCTCTTCTCCTCAAGGCCTTAATTCTTCCATTTAAAAACTAGCATAGAGAAAAGATAAGAACCTAAGTGATGAGCAGTTGTAAGCTGCTCCAGTCTGCTTAGACAGTCCAGCTATTTTCTGCAGCTCATCCCCCAACTCGGGGATTCCCACTAGAAACCCCATGCCCAAGGAGCAGCCACCTAAGCCTCCCACCAGTTTTCACAGGATCTGACCCCTCTACAAAAGGTCAAAGCACAGGGAGACACTTCCAGTACTTCTCCCTCACAGGAGCACAGTGTGCTACAGGAAACCCTGAGATACATTTGACCAATCTGCCAGCCTTTTGGTTCACAGCACAGCAAAATTACAGTATCTGTCACAGGATTTCCTTTGGCCAAGAGCATTTAACCCACTGAATGAAGCAAGCCGTGCCATGCCTGCCACCTATCCTTTGGGCCCAGGGGCTGTGCATCAGCTCAGCACAGCTGAAAGCTCTCACCAGTGAGCTCAGAGACGTGCATGAACCCCAGGCTGTGCAGTGCTGAGCACACCACAGCAGCTGAGGGCAGCCAGCACAAACCACCACGGCAAAACACTCCCGAGTGCCACAGAACACGGGCACACCTGCCCACACCCCCTAAGCAGCACAGGGCATGCCAGGACATAAAGGCTGGGAAAGCACTGGATTACCAGAAAGCTGCAGAAGCAAACTAGCAGTGTGAACCCCTGACCCCCAGGCAAGGACAGAGCAGCTGAACGTGGCTGCCACAACCCACAGGTTATCAACTGCTCACTGCAACCCATTCTCACATTTGTGAGCTCTGCTTTAAGATACTGGCTGTTCTCACAGCTTCTTACGACTATCAACTCTAAATTAGTATCTTAATTAGAAAAGAAGGATAAGAGTACCAGTGCTTTTCCCAATGTAATTACATTTTCACTAGGGTTTTTACTATCAACATGTAACAACTGAGGGGGAAACTAGCAGTCCTGTTAGCAAGTTATTTAATGATAGAAGAAAAACAAGGATTTAGAAGTTTCTGATGTTCTAGTCTCCGGCTGTGTTTTTCTCATCCAGAAGCAAAGAGACCCAGCTAGACAGAACTACTCCCAGATCAGGTGCCCCAGCTTTCACTTCTGGGGAAAATTATCAACTTTCCCCTAACCAGTGCAATTTGAGACTTGGGAGAAAAGATAATTCTGAAATAAGCCTCTGTAGCATGTTTGGATTAAAGTGGCCTCCCAGAGAGAAACAGAGAGAAAAGAATGAAGAGAAAAGAAAAATATGAACCACACATTTTATCAGCAGCCTCCAGATCCCTTGTACTATCTCCCTGATGATGACTTTTCTTGGCACAGTAAATTGCATTCCATAGTGGATGTGGAACAATTGCAGATATACTGTACGATGCCTGGTAAGTATTAAATGTATACACAGACTTAACTGGAAAGGACTTGCATCAGCATCAGTTATAACTGTAGTTTTTACAAACAGAACATGGAATCACAGAAATGCCTTAGGATGTTCAAAATAGCTTGAGAAAACAAAAAAGAACAGAGGTACTGGCAACAAAATGGTAGACAGGGAAGTATAGCATGATTACACAGTTATTTTTTTTTTAATTGAATTTTACATAGTGATCTACAAAAGGAAGCAACTATTAATAAATATTGCCATACTACATAAGATTCTCTTTTTTTCTCAGTACATGTTATGGACTGGTTAAGGACTCAGTTAAGGACTGGTAAGCATTTCATTTATGTTTTTAAAATGACAAGAAGTTTCAAGTATATTCAAGAATATTCAAGACTACTCCTAGTCTGTTTTTAGATCCATTAGATTTCAAGTTGACATATTTTCAATATTCAGAAGCTACTTTGTTGAAGTCAACTTTTTAAGAACAAGAACCTGTCAAAGAAAGATACTGACTGTACTGTATTACAATAATAATGCAATCCAATGAGGTTCAAAGCATAACCACATCCCATCGATGGATTTTATTGCATAAAGTTTGAATTAGCTGCCTTGAGTCAGCAGAGTTCTACTGAGGTTGTATCACAGTTCACCGACTTCTTTGCCAGACCTTCAGAGTTCATCCTTGTTTTGCAATGCCCTGTCCTAAGCAAGAATCATTGCCAGGAGATAGAAAATCTTCACTGTTACTTTCTAGTCTGCAGCTAAAAATGTCAAGGAATAAAAGACCTCAAGAAATAATAAACTTCCTGTAAACTGAAAAATTAATGTTTAGATTTGAAAACCATCTTGTAATCAATCAATGAGAGTCATTTGCAGACCTCACCATTACACCAAGAAAAGAAAAACAATATATATATTTAATCTGGCAATCATTTAATGAGGAAAGATGTGGTCAGTTAGAGATCCAGCATCTCTAACCTCAGGAATGTTAAGCATCACATCTGATGCCTCAAATTTTGTGAAGCACTCATGTTGTTTTCTGATGAAAAATAAAAACTGTAAAGAATTAAAAAAAAAAAATGGGTTTTTTTAAGAAGACACTATCACCCCGAAACGTGGTGTTAAAAGTTTAAACAACAGAACAGTTGTGCTACAAACCAGTTTCCGTATGTATTTTCTTTTTATTGAGTAATGCACTGCAATACTGACAAAGACAAAAGCTCATGGGTGCAAGTTTTTTTTTCCTTTACCATTTCTAACAAAACAGAAAGTGAAATCGTTTGAAACACCTTTTATCAGAAGTGTGCTTATCTTCATCAATCTAGGTCATCAGAGGCTTGGTATAGGCTTTGCTTTGCATAATGCCTATACAAAGCTTTCTGTATTCATGAATCTTGGCTTTCTGATACCTGCCTCACATTCATTTAGCTATTTTTGGCTTGTGAATGTATCTACATTACTCATGTAATGAGTAGGTCATTTCCAGGAGAAAAAGATACATACATGATGCCAGGAGACACCAGTCCTCAAGCCAATTCTTCATTCCTCCATTCCACTCTGCACTTCTTATATAATTAATTGAGGGTATATTCTCTATAGCTGTTCTAGACACAAAGTATTATGACATCTTCTAAGTGAACACATGAAATGCCAGATACCTTCTAGCAGGCAAACGCCTTCTGAACACATATATTTCAACAATAATTTTTGTGCAAGTTGATGGAATAACACATCTGGATTTAAATTTGTTCTGTGTTTTTTTACTGCAATGGTTATAGGAGCTGTTATTTTCACTTTCAAAACGCAGATAATTTATCATCTAGCTTCTCAAACTTGAACCAGATAAATGCTGGCATTTCTCCCAACCCTAAGTTTCATTTAAAATACCATTTCACTGGCAAAACCTGTTATGCAAGAAATATTCATTTCATTGCCATACACAAGGGGCTGTGATTAGTATAACTCACCTATGTTATACTAATGCCATCTTTGTGAAATGCATATCCTTCTTGTATAATAGGGAGAGAAACACTCAGAAGAAAAAAAAGAAGCAAAGGCAAGTTAAGATCTTACTTTGGCAATTTCTGAAGTTCTCAATTTTATGTCTTCCCTTCTGTTCCTTCTTCCTAGCATTTGAAATTTTTCTTTTTATCCACAGTCTAAAAAGTTCACAGTTGGGAAGAATGAACATATCCAATGCAGTATTTTCTTTACACATCATATGGGAGAAAGTACGATATACAAAGTAAGAATCTTGATAACAAGATCAGCATGCTAGTTTCCTTCCAGCTCTTCTGCACCCAGCTTGTTCAAACAAAGCTTTGCAGAAACCAGACCTTTCTTACATCATCTCAGAATAGTTGGAGCTTTTCAACTTTCTCTGCAATACTTCACAATCCAATAGTGTTTCCCTTGCCTTTACTCTTATAACTATTAAGTCGTTGACTGAAATGAGAAGTTTAAGTTTCTATGTTTGGTCTTTATCCTGTCAGCTGATATGCAGCCACCTTCACCACGTACCTTGTCAACACTATCTCTTGGAAACATATGTACAGAGTCCACAGAATCCATAAGAGGATGGTTTCATCAACATGTTGGGGGACATGCAGAGCATTAGCCTTGATCTTTCTGAAGAAAGAGTATTTAGAATGGTGAGCAAACATAACTTCTGAAGACCTTCAGACATTAGGTTGCTGCTTTGTACCCATGTATACATGTTTCTAGAAATACCATTCTACAAAAATCCAGATCATCAGTGTTCCAATCAAAAATGAAAAAACAATACTTACAACCTTTAGCAAGAAAATATTCAATCATCACAGATGCTTGAATTCCCATATAAACAATAGTGTGTTTAAAAGGGCAAAGGTAAGTCTGGCATGTTAATATATATCCAAGTGGATACTGTCAGTAGCTTCCTCTTGCTGCTATTCACGTCAGTTCTCTATTTGCCTGAAATTACCTCTGCTACAGAAGGTGGCAAAGAGAAGAAAGCAAAACCAGAAAAATCTTCACTTCATATTCTGCAATTTAAAAAGCACTACTTTCCTCACTACTTGTCTGCCATTCTTAATGGCAGCATTAAAATGCATAAATAAGAGCAAATTCTCTCAATTGGGTTTTCAAGACTTCATTCTAAATTCATGTTATACAACTTCCACACTATCTTTTTAAAGAAGTAAAGGTCTAGCCTTGTGCTGTCCTCAGCTGAGCATCTACTTCTGTGTCACCCCTGTTTCTTCCCTTACACAGAATCATAGAATGGTTTGGGTTGGAAGGGACCTTAAAGATCATCCAGTTCCAACTCCTCCGCCATTGCAGGGGACACCTTTCACTAGAGCAGGTTGTTCAAAGCCCCATCCAACCTGGCCTTGAACACTTTCAGGGATGGGGCATCCACAACTTCTCTGGGTAACCCGTGCCAGTGCCTTGTCACTCTCACAGTAAACAATTTCTTCCCAACATCTCATCTAAACCTACTCTCTTTCAGTGTGAAACTATTCCCTCTCATCCTGTCACTGCAGTGTGTTTTGCCTTCATCAGTCCATCTTTCAGATGCTTTAACCCCTTTTCTAAAACTTTCCAGCCATTCTACTCTTTTCTTTCCTCCTTGTTCTACTGCCAAACTATCCCTTCCTACTACTTGCATAATAAAAATAGGATGAATTTTGATATACAACGTAAAACAAAGCTCACTAAGCTGGTAAGATAAAACAGGAGAAAAGCAGATAAGTGAAGAAAGTAGAGACAAAATCCACACTGCACTTTATAAAGTGGAAGGCAAACCTTTCAGCTAAAAAACAACCAAAATAAAAACACCAAAACCAAACCAACCAACCAACCAACAATGTCAAATGCTTGATGCTTGCAGCAGTGAATAACCTGTTTTGCTCCTCCACTGTGCTGGTTTGGGCTGGGATAAAGTTAATTTGTCTACACCTTGGTACCTTCTTCATGATTAAGCTAATTATTTTCCTCCTATCACCATGATGAAAGCACTACACAGAAACTTGACACAACTCCAAATAATGGCAACAGACAAGAAATGGGCCTTCTCTTCTTCCCTCCTCTTTTTTTTTCATTTCATAAATTCAAGCACACAAATAGCAGAATGCCTGGTCTTGCCTTCATTTGCTTAAACAAGTCTCCTTTTACTAGGAAGATTTTCTCCATATTCCAAAGCTGGAAAAACACACACACCTTTGTCCAGCTGAAGTTAAACACACTACTCTGACTGCAGTGTGCAGATTTCCTCACAGTGTGTGTGCCCTACCTCAGTGAAAGATGTAGCAACCAACACAGCTGTAAGTGGAGTGTGGTACACAATTCTGTATATAAGGTAAACACTGAAGCTTTATCAACACACAGCCCCACCTTACATTTATGTACTTCCTGTCTCACCACTATTCTTGACTGTGCTCCAAGTCCATTCTCAAGCAAATCAAATAAACATCAACTTATTTCATAATAAAGTTTGTAAACCTGACTAAAGGCACACTATATAAGGCACTATATAAGCTCTTTACCCTGGAACAGAAAACCCCTGAAAGGTTGTGCAGTTGCAAAAAGCCATTTCCTCAGTCACTGAGAAATATGTACTTGATACATCAACTTGAAGCAGTAACTTACTCAAAACCACAATAAAAACAGTAATTTAGGGATTTCAACTTAGAACCATCCAACTGACAGCCTAAGATCTTTTCAGTCAAGTATCTCTTAAGGCACCTACAAATGCTGATACCCAACATCAACCACATTTAGCCTGCAGGAGAGTCCTAAACAAGCACCAAGCATATAGCAACTAGTACTACATGTCAATGTATCCCTGCCTTTTATTTTGAAGACTCATACTCCAAATTTCATAGCAATTTTAACAAAAATATACCACCAACAAAATTGTTAGGTTACACCACGCATATAGTGAATGACAAAAAAAGGTTACAGCTCATCAATACTTGGTGCATCCAGCTCCTCTTCATCAAAAACTATGGGCAAGCACCCAAACCACAGAAAATTACACATTAAATGCACTGAAAAACGGTTAACGGATGGAGCTAGCCTCAAAATATAACTAAATTAGGTTATTTGAGTGAATGTATTTCTAATAGGGTATTTTGGCAATCAGTACTTGACTTTGGAGTGCTTAGCAATGACCTACATGGGAGGAAAAATTTCCATAAAGATCGCTGATGATATGAAAATAGGCTATCATCAGCCAACATCATGCTTTCCAATACTGTCAAAATAAAATTATATATCTAGTGACAAAAGAGTCATAATTACAAGATACAGGATTCACCTGGAAAAGAAATTACTCATAAAAATTCAGGGTAAGGAACACCTACTGATTATTTTGGTCAAATAATTCTTCCAACTAATAATAACTCTCCTCAACTATATTTTAAAATTACTGTCTTTCTAAACAAATAATTAACTGCTATTTTTACCTCTGTTTCAAAAAACAGGGCCTGCATGCACCATAAGAAAGCCCAAGAAAGATCACTGGGGACATGCAAAAACATGCTAACTGGATGAGAGCAATCTGCAGGTTGACAGCTACCACAGCAATCCCTCCCAACACCTTCTCAGACAAAAAAAAAAAAGGGTAGTGAAGTGCTACCCTTCATTTTGACACTTCTGGCACTCACTTGGGTAGTACTATACCATATGTTCCTGGATCAAGTAGTATACTGGATACCAGGAGAAAATGGCATAACAAGCACCAGGATGTTGCAGCTTAAGTAAATGGAAAATAACAGGAGTGTGGGTATGGAGAACCTGTCTGGAGAACCCCAGCAGCACCACGGAACATGAGGTCCAAGTGTTGCCTGTAATCAGACTCACAATTAAACTTAGGAGGCAAAACTAACAACCTAAATTTTCAAAAATAACCAACAAAGACCTACAAAGCTAATGGTCTTTGAACTTTTTGAGCAGGAAATAAATGTTGAGTTGGAGCAAACAGAATGCATTATCCTTGTATTTGATCCCAGGTGCAACTATAACTGAATGCATGGACAGTTCTGGTGCCCCATGTACATACAAACTTTGAAGCACTGAATAATCATCAGGACTATCATAAATTACTAAAGTTACTGGGAGAGCTGACTTGCAGTAAGAAAACTCCATTGGTCTAGATACTCCAAACACAGACAAAAGATAACCACTTAGCCTGCCCAAAACTAATGAATGTAGAGCCCAAATTGATACAAGGTATCTTCAGTCCAGTATCAAGAGATACAATGAAGAGTTAAAGGCTGATACACACCAAGTACAACAGGCAGTTTTTTAAGCAGTGATTAACTCTGGGCAAATTGTTCCCATGGCTATGACGAAGAAGCCTCTATCAGCAGAAGATAAATCCTCAGATCAATATCCAAAGAGACTAGACACAACAGAAACCATGGCAAATACTATGGCTTGTGCTATACAACTGAGTAGTTAAGAATCTCCACCCTTCAGCTTTAAATTACCTACAAATTAAATGCCATCTTGGAAAGCGAAGTGCAGCAGCATTTAGACAGCATTTACAGCAACATTTTTATATGCAACAGTTAAGTACTAAGCAAACCTTGTCTCCCTGGATTACGTTCCAAAAAGTAATCAAACATCTCAGGAAGATACCCACGAAAGCCTCCAAGATCTAAAGCTCAATGTCGAGATACTTGTAAATAAAATTGCATTCGTTTATTATATGGAAACAAACTGCATTTTTCAATGAACCAAATTCACTACTTTTTTTCATCATTCATTATAATACATACTTAACAAATATAGTTGTACATTAAAAGCCATCATTATGGCAATTTTTAGCAACCTTTTCACTTAGAAAGTTCAGTCTTTTAAATATATCATAAAGAACAAAGTAAGAGTATTAGGTGAAGCCAAAGACTAAACAAATTCTTAGTGAACAATTGGTTTTAAATATAAAACGACTGGGGAAAACTTTTGAATACTTATATACTCATAAAATTATTCCAGGCACATTACTTAGTTTAACAACCTACTGTCACTTCTCCTACATGAACAAAATCCATATTCATAAATTTGTGGGGCTTTTTAAATGAGCCAGCAAGTGCATGTGTGTTCCCTCTAACCACACTTATCATTGCCTTGCTAAGCACAGAAATCACCATTGAAAAAAGCTAGCAGCAAAATGAGCCAGTAATAACAAAACCCAGAGAAGGGCAAGTGCCTGTTTCAGTGCTAGTGCCAACTGCCACTTCTCTGCACTGCCTGATAGCTAAGTGTGACATCTGGGTGAAAGGAAGACCACACTATTTTGACTGTCACTTCATTCCCTCTGGTACAAGACTGCTGCTCAGCTCTCAAGAGCACTCGCAAATCCCAAATGTACTGCCTGAGTGAAAATCCCGAGTCTCATCTGTTTCAAACAGATTTTTCCTACACTATTATCAAGCATCTTCTGCATTAGGTTATTATCCATTATATGAATTTATCCTCTGCATAGGCATAAGCAGCCCCAACACCATGTGACACAAGCAGCTGAGGAACAAAGAGCTTGGGTTACCTGCCTGGGGACAAGAGAAATGTCCATGGCAGTTCTCCAACCAGAATCCACACCCCCACAATGCAAACCAATTCCTTAGCCACAAGACCTTCCTTTTCAATTTCAGCCTCAGGTTCAAAGTTGTCTTCTTCCAAATGTTCCCTGCAAGCACTACTGAAGGGCAGAGAATGATGGATTTCTCAGCCTCTTTTACCTTGTTAAAATTATCTCTCTGACTTTGCTGTTGGAAATGCCTCCTCCATTCTCCCAACAGAGATGGCTTAGAGGCAACAGTAAAAGCTATGCAAACTAATCAACCAGCCTGTCATAAACCAGTTAGGTTTAATCAGCCACTAACTAAACAAAGAGAAAGTACATCTAAACTTAAATTTTCTTACAAAGAAACTAGGGATATACATTTAAAAATATTGATTTAAATATTTTTACTTTCATTTGTTTTTTAAGTGAGCATTAATGATACTTAAGGGGGAAAAGTTTCAACAGCAAAAAGTGAAGGAAGGAGAGGAAGAAAAAAGAAAGCTTACATTTCAATGTGATTATTTTTGCTACATAGATTTTAGGATTAAGAAAACAGATTAGTGCCTTAATCCAAAACAGAATTTACTAATAACTGACTTTTTGGCAGTTTAAATTCCAAGTTTATTTTTGACTAATGACATCTTGATTTAAACAATGTAAAATGCACAGCTACGGAGTGTTTAGCACAGGAAACATCATTTGCTCCAGAGAACTAAAATAACTTGGGTTTAAGTAGATTTCTTCCTTTTCACATTGCCTCCTACTACAAAGAGAGCCTACAAGTGAAGGGACAACACAGTCTCCAGTAAAATCTATTTTGCAAGTAAAATCTTTAATAGAATGTTAGCACCGTAGTATAAAAACACCTTGAAATTTTAAGGCTTCCACAATTCCTAACAAATTATAAGCAAAGTTCCAAAATTCAAGGAGGAGATGCAGAACAACAGAAGGAACAGAATATATTGTATCTCCAGCTCCTTAAAAGGGAATCTCCCTGGTCACAGACTCTGCAAATAAATCCTGAAGTGTTACAACACTACACAAAGCCCTGGATAGACATGCCACAGAATAACACTAAGATGAAAAAATACACAGTGAAGGAGCTGGTTTCAATCTAATTCCAGTAAGAAGACAAAAAATTCCCATTTCAGCAAACTTCACGAACATTAAATTAAGCGTGTGGCTATTTTCTCCTTCTCAGATACTGTCTACTGCTAGGCTATTTAATATGGCTAATATGGCTTATTAGGAGTGTGGCTTGTTTTTATACTAAAAAAACCCAGTTTATTTCTCTAGGACAGATTTCTCTCTCAGCAGCTATACAGGTATATCCATACAACCACAGTCATAGTTTGTTCAGTAACCAAACATTATTTTTGATTCTGGAAAAATGCCCCAATTCATTGCTCCAACGACTTGACTGGTACCATTGAAGAATACTCTATATAGTATATACTATACTGAAAAATACTAAGAATACTAGCAAAGAGTAGAGGTGCTAACCACCCCAAAACTCCACAAATAGATGTGTCAATCACAAAATTCTGTGAAAAACTAGTTAGCTGATTCAGAAAGAGGAAGAGGGAGGTTATTATTGTGTTTGAAGATACCTTTGTCAATTCTTCTAGGAAGTCACAATCTGTTTCTCTGGAATATACGTATAAATTTTTTTAAAATAATAATAAAAAATGTTACACACAGATTTTTATGCTACAGCAGAATACACTGTTGACACATTTTGTCAGAATACCTAGAAAACCCTCCCGTAACAGCTGCAGTCAGAGCAGCACAAGCTCTGAGAGCCAGTGAAATCAGCTCCTAAAGCAACACTAAAATGTGATGGCTACCTGCTGCTTGGGACACCAGTAATAAGAAAGGGTCTTTCTGTTGTGGCAGGAGTCAGACTGCAACTGCTCTGTGCTACTACACAAGAAAAGATATTACACCACAGCATTGGAGAGCATGACAAAGATCCTGAGTGCAAAAAATCCCCAGACTGCCCCAAAGTAGACTTTTTGTTGACCTACAGGGAATGCAGCTAATCCCCAAAAGTCGTCTGGTGGTGCCCAAGCACAAGAAGTCAGGCATGACTCATGCAGGCTGGTAACACAATACATTTCCCAACTGAGAGAGGAAACAGGAGTAGGCCAAAATAATGTTTAAAAAACCACCTGGGCTACAGAACAAGAGCAGAGCAGTTCAGTTCAGTAAAGTAACAACACCCATCAGCTAGGGCTCAATTTATTGTTGTTACAAACCCAGATTTAAGTCCCAGCTCAAATGCAGATGATCCAGGACTTTATACATGCTTGCAGAATAAAACCCTACAAGTGTAAGTATAAGTATTTTCAGGGAAAAAGCAGAGAGAGGGATGCAGACACCATGAATTTCCCATTACCTTGGGTAAATGGGTGTTTTAAGATTTTTTACAACATTTTGCCAGTCTACTCAAAAGACAGGATAGTAACGTCACAGGCAAGAAGTATTTCAATAATTTTAAATTATTTAATGAAAAATAGGTCTTGCATGACATAAGATGACACTACAGAGACAAATTTGTCCATCAAATCCACATAATTTCTGCTTAAAATACAAGCTACCCCCCCCTACACATGTAACAAATACAAGCATAATTTCTGCTTAAAATACAAGCTCTACCCCCCCATACACATGTAACAAGTAAATCCCAACAGATATTATTTGTAACAGCACTTCAATTAAGAACACAATTACTTGTAATTTCATAGTAAAGACAGCCAGATGCCCTAATGTTTCAGACCAGACACAAGTGTTCTTATGTCAAAGAGTCTGTTTCAGATTAAGCTCCACTCTCTGCATCCATACCTGAATAAATCCACTGAAAGTTACAGACTCAAGTGGAAACACTCCAAATGCCCAGGTCCCTTGACACCTTTCTCACACAACAAACTGCCTCAAAACAACAAAACAAAAAACCACCATTTCCTTCTGCTTGTCATAAAGGTAAGGGATCACCTCACTCATTTCCAGATCAGGTTGTTACTGATCTGCTAGAGCAGAACAAATGGATTCCTTCAGTAACAAACAAACACTTAGAAATTCTCAAAATAATAAGTAGCTATCCAGATTGACTGATTTTGAGGCCTTCAATTACTTCAGTTAATGCTTATAAATGAAGTGTTATGCTTCAGTAATCATATTCAGTTCCCTCATCCAAAATCAGACTATCTTGCATATGCCTGCTAAAGAAACATTTATTTAGAAGCTACACTACTTTATTATAATTTAAATTACAGTAATTGCTTCAGACTTGTAAAGGCTACTCTGCACACTAAGTGTTGGATAACCTAGGAAAGCCTTTCAACTTCAATACCACAGGGCAAGAGCTAACATTAACTACATTTAAATTATTTAGGCTAATGGATAAGGAGCTTTAAAGAAGAACATTCCAAATCCCCAATAAGTGAACTCTGTCAGTTTTTGCTTTATTTTTCCATTATATTTATATTCATGCCATCTGGTTGTATTGATCATGCAGTTGAACAATCTTGTGTTTTTTCAAATGAAGTAAATGCAAAACTAATTTGTCTGCTAACAAATACGCTGCAAGTGCCAGCTACGAAGTCACTTACAGACTGTTACAGAATGAGCTCCAATTCACAGTAAACACATTCCATAACAAATATCCAGAAGGCCAAACAGACAACCACGCTCAAACTCATGGATCACTACTCATTTATTGAACATTATATAGTAAGATCAACTTCTGTGAGCCTCAAGTTTCAACTGATCTGTTTAGAACTTGTATCCAATTCCACATCCCAAACCACAGCTACATGCATCAACAGAGTAAGTGAGCAAACTCAAAAAGTTACTTATCCTAAAAGCTGTCTCATGAAAAACGACTTGCTCAAAAAGCCAGACTTACAGAAAGTAAAACTGGCAACTGACAAAGCACAATAAAGCAGTATTAAAAAAGACTGCTGGAAGTAAACCAACATTAATTTCCGAGTGCTGTGGTAGAACTGTTTAAGTTACACTTGTCTTTCTTCCATCATGTTTTCAGGTAAAATTTCTTGGACATGCACAGATTATGCACACTATTTCCAGCTGTTAGCCCTATCAAAGATTTAATGTTTCCAAATAAAAAAATCAGGCAGCTTTAGACCTAAAGATTTATAAGCAATTACCTCTCTTTTGCTATTTCAGATTACAACCCTTAAAATCACACACAGTAAAAGGAGCTACTGTCTCTACCAAAAGAGATGGAGGTGTCGGGGGAAAAAAAGGGGGAAAGGGTGCTTTTAATTTTTAGTCATGGATTTTAGTCCTACGTTTTAGTATTAAAATGTATTTGTTTCTTAAACAAAACTACAGGAGAACTATATCAACCAACAAAGAGATAAAAGTCTAATGTGCATCTAGAACAGAACTACAGCAACCAAATGACAGTGAAGGGCCTTCTCTATGTCTCTGCTGAAGCAGTCAAGCTTAATGGAGATGTGTGTCTCCAGTTCATACCAAATTTGTAATTTATAGCTGGTACACCTACACATGGCCTCCAGTGTAGGGAATTAGACCAGCTACTGAAATTCTTCAGGAAGTACTGCTACAGTAGTCCTAGCACTGATTTAGCCACACACGATTCAGCACCAGAGCATCACTGGCATTTGTGCAACTCTGTCACTTATAAATGCTTTAAATTTACTGTCAGAACATCAAGATCCCAGACATTCCTGTGTTCTTATTGCTTGTGATCACCTAACATAAGTAACAGCAGGTTTTAGTCTTTTTGTTTGTATTCTTAAAGGTCTGTACAGAGCTTTAAAAGTAGTCCTGTACTTGTTCTCTCTATAGCATCTTCTTCTCTTGAAAATCACCACAGCGTTGCTTTATATTGAGAAGTTGCGTTTTGGACACATATCTTTGTCTATCCATTAAAACAAGAAAGTTGAGTAACAAAAAGTAAAATATAACAGGAAATCTCTTTTGCTTTCAACAGATCCCAACACAGCACTATTAACACCACAGTCTGGTTCCAACTCTGTAAAAATTTTGCACTATAACTAGACCAAAACCAGACCTTCCTCGGGACTTCCACAGATGCAAGTCAGCCTGTCCACACCCAACAAATTGCAGGACCAAGGCCTGTCACTATATCAGCATAAATTAGGGCTTGTCAAACAGGTAGGACCTAGCAACATAGGTTATTTTATTGAACACAAAGGTAACTGTTTCGCTCATAGCGAAAAAAAATAATAGTAGTAATCACAAGCAGGATATTTTTCCCCATTTATTTTGGGAGGCTCGCAGTTTTTCATTCTTTAGCTATCCAAGCTAACTTCACAGGAGACTAACGTGATAGAAAAAGGAGCTTAAAAGCGGAGCCCTGTCATGCAGGGACAGCAGCATGTGCAGCCTCAGCCCTCCCCTGCCCCCGCCCGCACCTGCGGCGGCCGCGCCGGAGGACACCGCTCCGACCCTGCGCCGGGCCACCTCCCCGCCCGCCCTTACGCCAAACTCGGCTGGGAAAATAAACAAGTCAAACAAAAGGAAGGAGAGCGGGCGCAGAGGGGAACGGAGCCCGGCCTCGGGACGCGGCGGCCGGGGAGGGTTGGGGTCGGGTCGGGCGGCAGCGCCGGTTGCCCGGGCACCATCTTGGGGGCTGCCGGGGGCGAGGACGCGGCCCCG
>WBNO01032585.1:22068-107617 GCA_013400575.1 Peucedramus taeniatus
CCGCCTCCGGCCCCGGCGGCCGCACCGCGCCCCCCGTGACGCGCCCGCCACATGACAGGCACTCACCCGAGCAGCGGCGGGATGTGCGCTGGGACAGCGGCGGACAGCGGGCTGCCCAAGGCACAGAGTGTGGCTGACGCTTGCACAGGCTGTGCCCCGTCACCACCGAGGAGGTGACTGTCCGTGGTACACTCCACCGGCAGCACCGTTGTGCCCGCACGCGTGAGCTGGGTGATGTGCCCAGCACTCAGGAGCACAATATTCTTGCTCAACCCACAGCAGGTAGTGTGTATCAGCATACCACATCAGTCATGTCATTCATCCAGACTACAAAAACTACTGTAAGTCCACACTTCCTGAAAGGAGAGGATGCAGCCTCAAGATCACCATAACAAGCCAGGCAGATCCTGTACAGTCAGCCCAGATCCAGGAATCACTGCTATGGCCATCCTTGCTGTCTAAAACAAGAGCCTCAGTTATGTTACAGTGTGTATCTTCCCAGCATACCAGAGATGTAACTATTCTTCCTGACATTTTATAATTGTAGACCTGAAATGCATAGGAGCCTCGAGAGTCCTTGAAAATTATAAACTGCACCTTAGCTTTTGTGCTTTAACCCTGTGGAAAGTTTTAACAATCCTTTGTACTAGAGATATTTTGAGTGTAGAGTATCACATGTGCCTTCTGTTCTGCACCTCAGAAGATACTCAAACTATCCAAATCCACACACAGTTAGATCTGTACATTCCTCATATAAATCAGCACAGAGAGGAGGGATCCTAACTTAGATTCTCCCAGTTTTCTCTCTGGAAAATCCTACCATATGTGTTGTGGTTGGATAGCTGAAATGTTGGGCAACCTGATCCTGAATTTTGGGTGGTTAAACTTCTCATGTTGTAGTTAAATACTAAGGCACTGCAGTCTGGAAACTTGAATTTTAATATTTCATGGGTTGGACATATAACACTCAACTCTTGTGGAACAGACAAAGATTAAGAACTTAATTACTTTTAAAAATAAAATATTTTAGAGTAGCTATTTTTCCGCGTCTGTTATTTGAGACGTTCATGTAAAATTCCCAAATCATTGTTCACTATTTAAAGAAACTCCATTACCACAACATGAAAATCCTCATTCTTAGGCTCAACTCTAGTTTTGATGACCACAGTTTTCAGGAAACATTTACATGAACAAGGAATGCTCCTTTGGGAAGCTCAGATCCTGCTTGGTGGAGATAAAGATGAGACCCCTTCACTTGTCTTCAATATGTTACAATGACAGGCCAAAATTGTGGAACAACATGTTTTAATAAACTGTGTCACCACATCAGCCACTTCAACACATTTCATGTGTATGTTCTACATTATAGGTAATGAATGTAATATCTTCTGCCTTCCACAGAATTCATTGAAGATAATTCTTCAAGAATTCGTCAGGAAAAGTAAGTGACCTTACACAAGAACAGAGAAGCCTTTCCATACATTTCTGTACAATAAAATTCAAGTAGCAATGGTGCACTTATTAGGAAGTTTCCGAAATAAAAGGGGTAACAGTCTATAAGTATATTATGCCCCCAGAGAGTTCTGCCAAATCATAAAACATGCTTCACCACTGCTAGAAGGATTGCTGTGATGTGGTAACATAAGAAGTCCTCTTGTAGGTTATAAACTAGTTAGTAGGTGGGAAATGAAGCACAGGAATAAATGGGCAATTCTCAAATAGAGGGAAACCAATATGAGTTTGGTTCTGTGTTGTTCAGTATCTTCTAAACCAGAATCTCTTCATTAGTTTATAGCCAAAACTAGAATTAAATGTGAAAAAATAGCAGAAGGATATCACAGTGGTAATTAAATCACTGATAAAATGGCATCTGACATTTAATCTTGCTAAAAGCCAAAGTAAAGCACATGGTGAGAAAAAAGCTTTTACTATGTAGGCATGATGATCTATAAATTAGCTATAGCCTCTCAGGCAAGAGATCTTGGAGACATTTTAAATAGTCCTCTGAAAACTCCATCTCAGTCAGTGTTCAAGGGTAATCAAACAAACAGCTGTGATAAGCTCATGAGGAAAAACAGAAATAACAGCTTGCTGCTAATATAAATCCATAGTACAGCCAGTATCTATACAATCCTGCATTTATAATATTCCTTCAAAAAGGACAGAGCAAAAAGAGAAAAGTGTAAATCCCAGCTTTTATATGAAGAGAGTTCACTGAGCAGGGTTTTTCATTGGAAAAGAAACAAATACATAAAATTATATTCGGGTTAATAGGAGTTATTCTTTGCTGTTTCTCATGAAACAAGAACTATGGGGCAATTGGTTTAAAACAAGCACAAGAAACTACTTTCCTCACATGATTTACACTCATGAAACTCTTTCTTATGGAGAAGGTTTTGGATGCTAAATATCTAGAAGGATTTAAAAAGCAATTGCTCTTGAAGAACCTTTAAACAAGGTTGACCAAAGTATTTTCGGTCGGTGTCTTTGAAGTTCAGAAAGGCTCTAAACTTCTGACTCCTCAAAGACTGTTTTTACTTTATTGGTTAATTAATCCCTCCCCTGTCCTTAGTCTTTCTCTAAACACCTACTTGTGGAAGGAATAAAGTGCTGGACTGGAAAGACCTGTGGTCTAACCTACGGTAAAGCTTTTCATATACTAAGGAGTCCTTCTTGGTCAACTAATGGTGGTTTTGAGTCAAACATTGACACAGTTTGCAACTTTTATATTGTATTGAAGCAAAAGAATGTGTCATTCTTCTCATCCCCTTTCCATTCCTAATTTCTACATATTGCAGCTTAGCAGAGCTGGACAACCTTTCATAGCAATCTTGACATGAGTGAGCTCCTAACCTCATTTTTTAAGTTATTAATGGTCTTTAAAATGACTGAACCTGTATTTATTTTACTAGCTAACGGTTTGTCCCAGTAGAGCTAGAGTTCAGGGTAATACACACATCAGACTTAGTCTGATGCAATACCACATGATGTATGCCTTGTTACAAGTATTCTTAATTACCTATTTATTAATGCAACCTGCATGATGAAGGTTCACACTGTTTCCAGGGTAACACAGCTGCTATGTTACAGTCTTCTGTTGTAAGAAGCCTTGACCCTTCGTGGCAGGGAAGAATGATGCTCTGACTCCATGTGATCAGAAGGCTATTTTGTTATTTTATGATACTATATTATATTAAAGAAAACTATACTGAACTATACTACAGAATAGAGAAAAGATACTTACAGAAGGCTTAGAAAGATAATAATGAAACTTGTGACTCTTTCCAGAGTCTCCGACACAGCTTGTGTGACCATTGGTCAGTAATTGAACATAATTCACACCAGAGCCCAATCAGGCTCATCAATTCAGGTAAACAAATTCCTAACACATTCCACATGAGCAAAACACAGGAGAAATGAATGAGATAAGGATTGTTTTTCCCATCCCTGGGGCCTCTCTGCCTTTTTCTTCTTCTCAGGATAAAATCCTGAACGAAGGAATTATGTTCAGTGAAATGTGAGGACCACAGTCCTCCTTTAGAATGTTACTTTTACTCTCTGACCAAACCAAAATTTTGCTTCTTTTATTAAGAGTCCAAAAGAATCAAAATAACTCATTATTTATCCCACCTTTTAGAAAGCAAAACATCTGGTAAGATAACAAATTTAGTACTCTTCGCTCTTATCAGGAAACAGAGACCTTTCTCTGTCCTTTGCTAAACTACACAGTTTTAGCTTCTAGGACAAGGTCAGCTCATAATCCATTTGCTAACTTATGTTTCCTGGACACGTTGGTTTGGGTTTCTCTACCATTTTAACATTCTCCTAGTAAACAGTTTTCTCAAATTACTTTCCAATTTCTTTTTATCTCCTTCCACCACCAGATTTCCACACTTCCTACCATCACAATTGTATGGAGGAATTCAGCTATATGGTCTACAGAAACTATTTCTGCCCAGCCTACATTCAATTATTGAAGATATTCCATGGAAATGCCCCAGGGCTTGCTCAGCTTTACCATCTCTTCCTTCTTGCCCTACAAAGTCCTTCTGAGACACTGCTTCATTTCACATGAGCTTTGGAGACTAAGTCCCTCTCTCACTAAACTGTAGGCAATACTTATGGCAAAAACATACCACTGTGCACTTCTTTCCCCACTGTCTACAGGTGTCAGCACCAGAATGACTGGGACATTTTTCCTAAAGTTCATCTCATGCCATGGTAACACCTGCATCAAGCCTACTGTCACTAAGGCTTCCCAATTGTCCACAGAAACTGGAAGGGAGTGAATGCAGCAGGTGGAACAGGGTCCACCAGCATGTCCTTCAGTCCTTCCTTAGATTCAGTGTCATAGGTTCCTGGGCTTGAAGGTTTAAAAGAAGCACTGACTCTCTAATCTGACCTTTTAAATAATACAGTACAAGAATTGTAATATTCTCTCTTATATCATTGTTTTACTTAGAATTAACCAACATGAGTAGCAGGCTTCTCACCCAACAATTTTGAGAACACAGAAACAGCCACTAACTCTGCAGACTGTCAACTTTAGCTTTAGCTTTGCTGAGCCAGTATCCATCTTATCCTCTCTCTGTGGTGCATGTAAGCCTGCAATGTGTGCCAAACATGCTGCTTTGCCACACTTCATCCTCTTGTCAGCAGCTTCTCATCCACCAGCATAACCACCTGTCTAAACCTCACTCAGCTCAGAGCTGGTGACATGGGAAACAGCTAAGAGAGAGATGGCATATGACAAAGAGCACCCAAACTACCTTTACTGCCAGGAACATTGAGCCTAGGAGACAGGCACTTGCCTGCAGGTTAGTATACTCAGCCACAAGGCACTGCATGTGGGCTGAGGCTTCTGCTGTCACAGCTAGACTCTCGCAGCTTGTTTACTCAGCTACAGTGCACTGCTCTGTAATTTGCAGGTTAGACCAGTTGAAACAAAACTTGATCAAAATGGCTGATCCTCTGGAATACAAACTTTGGGATGATCAGCTGGAGAAAATGCTAGTTTATATTATGCATGTTATGTATATATTTGCATTGGATGTCATCAAATGTGCATGAGGAAGTGATGTGCATGACAACCATGACGAAAGGCATTTTCTGCATGGCTAGGATCAACCCTTTGAACTGCAACGGGAAACAAATAGGAAGCCAGTACATAAAGAAACTAAGTGAGCATAAAAAACTAAGAGAGCACAAATATCACTTATACTATATATTGTGTGTTTTAGCTAGTGAGAACAGCTTTATTCTGTGCCAGCTCATCGTTGAACAGTTTTTATAGGCAGTCACAAATACAGTTCTTCAAAATAAATTCATTCCTACACTGAGGCCAGAAGAAAACACTGTGATTATCCAGCATAACCAGCTGGATAACAGAAACCCTTTTTGGTTTGATGTTGGATTATAGATAAATGTCAATATACCAAATCTTATCAGTCTGCAGGCATTTTTACTGCCCATTTTTCTAGCTCTGTGGTTAAACATTTAGGGATTTGAAAAGTATACTAGCCCACTAAAGGTTGTATTCAGATCCAAGAGCAAACTGAGGTTACTCAGTGTTGTTCTCATATCTCAAAAAGTGCTAAAGTTCTCTTTTATCCCATTTTTTTTGAGAGCTAAGTAGTTCCAATGGAATCTGTTCTATTTCAAATTTATTATTCATAAGGCATGAGGCCATATACCAGTGTAATAACACCCAGCTTTCTAAATGAGATATCTATGCACCTGTAATCTTATGCCTAAACTGCAAAACCATTTGCACATCCAAAAAGTATTGCTATAAAGCATTTATGCTGCAGAGGGTGTATCTATTGATAAAATAATGCCACTTGGGTTCTGGTCTCACACTCCAGCAACAGCAATTTGTGTAGTTGTTTGATATCAGCAAGCAGTATCTTACAAATTAAAAGCAAGTCTCATTCAAATTGGACTGGTCTCTAAGCCCGTTATTTACCTACAGCAGAGCTCTATTTTACTCACATCATCTTTAAAAATACTCTTTAGGAAATGTTGGAATCCACCACACAACAGGATGACAGTTTAAAAAACTAAAAGGAAAGAACTATGCGCTAGAAATCAAAACCAAACACAAACATTTAAGATTTTTTGGCACTGAGAAAAGAAGGAAAAGTTCTGTCAACAAAATTTTCCAACAACTCCTTATGCCAAAACTATTTTTGATTACTAATTTCAGTCTCCATCCTGCAAGCAGATTCATCTACGGAAACCTAATTAAAACAAATACAGGTTTCTAATGTACCATAACTGCCTCCTTTTTTACTTACAAATCTGCAATAAGAACACTCATATGTGTTTCAGTATGTGGGATTAAAATATATAGACATGATAAATGTCTGTTTGAAACACTTCCTGAAGCTGCAGAACCTTGTATTAAAACATGCATAATGTTCACTCCATTTTTCATGGCAATGTTTTGGAAGCTGTGCAGACTGTACAGATTTCCTAGTTCTTTATGAGTACTGCAAATACACAAAAAAGCAAGACCTTTAGAACAAGTCATGACACCTATATTTTAACTGCTTTTTACTATCAAAATAAATCTCATGTAAATTCAATAAACTACTGAAATATATTTTACCACTCAGTTCTAAATTTTAGTTCCTACCAATAAAAACCAGTCAATAAGCACATAAAAGGGAGTAAAAGGCAGTAAAGCTTGGGGTTTTGTTACAGTTTGGGGGTTTATAGTTTTGGGGGTCATACTTTAACTGTAGAATATGTGAGGTGTGTAATTATCCCAAGCTGTGGATGACATCTTTTTTTGCCAGGGTTCACCACTGAGTGATTTTAAGTTTGGCTGATAACAAATTATAACAGCTTGTGAAAAACACACGAACCAAATTTTTCTTACATATTACAATAACTAAGATTGGCTTTAAAAAACTCATACAAAACAAAACATAAAAGGGATATGCTGAATATTGCCCACCTCATGCAAAAGTGGTCTGTAGGTCTAAAGCTGATATAAGAGATAGGCAGCATTATGTTCAACAGAATCCCACAGCACACACTGTTATCTTCCCTGATTCTGAAGAACAGTATAAACTGGTGTGTATAAAAGCCTGACAAGTTCATTTATCCAATCCTCTTCTGGTTGCTGGACAGGAAAAGACAGGCATATTTTTTTCTCCCTCTTTTCTGGTGAATTTGCTTGTAATGCTTACTCTCTCATATCATACTCAGCCTTGACAGAAGTATCCAGTGGAGATAACCTCAAATATGCAAAGAGCTGAATTATGATTCTGTCCCTCTGGTTTTTAAAACTCAGCTGTCAGCTTTGATCTTTGACTTTCGAGAGCCTGTTCTGCAAAATAGAATGTGCATTCATACGTTGCTTGATATGAGCATTTGCCATTATTTCAAAAGTAGAAACAAATGCTAAATTTTTAGAATAAGCATAGTACAAGTTCAGGAAGCAGCCGTTTTTCAGTTTAACTTTTCCTGACCTTGGCCTTTTCCATAGAGGATGCCTGGAACAGGCACTCCTTAGCTGCAGTTCCACAAATCCAGACATTGTAAACTCTGAGCTCTGCCAGCTTCAATCAATCATAAACTTCTCCCTACTATACTGTGCTACAACCTAAAAATAGGGCTATACTTTCAGAAAATGAGGCAGCATTAAAGCTATGAAAGTTGATAAAACAGATTTCAGATGCTAGCAACCTGAAATGACAATGAGAGGAAGAATCTAAGAGTTTGCATATGCAGACTATTTTCTTCTTACTTTATAAGCTACACAGGAAGCTGGAGAAATTTGTTTTATTTTTCTGACATCCCATTTGTATGAAATGAAGGAGAAATATTTAATCTTACTATGCTATTGGGGAAAAATAGGAAACAATTCCGGGGGACCTTGAAATCCTGATCAGGAGAGGTCAACCCCTGACTGAGAAGACAGGCATTGGATCTCTAAAATCATCTCACAAATATTTTAAACCGTCATCAGAAATGAAAATTTAAACAAACAGTACAACAAAGCTTTAAATGGTCTCAATAAAAACTTTACCTGTCCAAATATGTTCTCCATGGACTTTTCAATTCAAAATGCTTAATGAAAAACAAGTTGAAAGGATTTGAGGTTTTAATATAAATATCAAATGGAACAGGAAAGGTCTTCAAAAGATCATGCACTGCTTTTTTTTTTTTAAGAAAACTGCTTGAACAAAATCATCATCTAAATGCTATAAATAAGCTCATACACAGCATGTGCTTCATAAAGTAGAATAGGGTCTTCTTATGGGAAAACACAGCCCATACTAATTTAATCCGTTCCCAGATTCCTTCATGTCAGAAATAAAATTCGTACTGCTTTTAGCAGAGAAGGGCATAGACTTGTATTTCTGACTGGGAAAAATGGGGTTTATGGGCAGAAACAAAGACAAGAATCAGTCAGCTGGAAAAAGGTTTAGATATTCATGTATTTTTGCTAACAACACTGAGGTCTGCCACAACACACTCAGAACACCAGCAATGTCTTTGGCAGTGGCTATCGCCTTATTTTTGCCAGCAAGTTCTGTTCTAACCAAGCTTGATAGCAACAAAAGCGGCTGGTCTACTTTAGAAATCCCAGTGGAGATGGAGCTGCTCCAGTGTCAGCCTAAGATTGTAATGGGGAGTTTGCCAAAAAAGGCTCGGTTAGATGAAGGCTTCAGAGGCTACACACGAACCAAACGTGTCAAAATCCTGGCAGTTAACTGCTGGGAAGTTTATAACCCAGGGAGAAAGAGAAGACAAGTCTCCTGACATAACCACAGCATTTTCTCACTTTAATAGAGTTTCAGAAGGAAAACTCATGTTTTTGATGATGCAGTGCATCAGAAATAAGTCAGAGGCCATCACCCACAGGCAAGCATTTCAGGGTTATTTGAATCTTAGGAAAATATTACAAAGGGAAATACACATAAGCAAGCCAAGCCAAGCCATCACACAAGAAAGAGAAGGTTTTAAGGGAAAAAAAGAGCATTCTCTGCATGAAAGTAAACTGATGAGCTGATGCCACAGGTTTTAAGATTATTTTTCTTTAGTTTAGTAGTTTTGAAGGAAAATACCACTCCTATTTTTTGCACAATCACAAATTTTATGCATAACAATTCTGACACACTCCCTGTACTCAAGTAAATTTTCTTCACAAAGGATAGGAAGAGTGTTTGTGCATTCAGAGGTACTATGGCCTTATTAATTAATACATATAGGAAAAAATCAGTGAAATAATTTCTTTCCACTTTGTTTTTTCCTAACATGTCCCTTACATAAAACAAGCATAACTCTATGAAGTTGATTAAATGCAGTATGTGTCCTTCATGCTTGAGTCTTGATGAATGAAAAAAAAAAAAGGTGAAGGAAAGGTAGAAAAATACTCTTGTATCAGCCTCTTTCTTGGGAAAACTCTCCACTTTAGTTCCAGTCAAAGGTTTCCAACTTCTTATTTGGCCAAGAGCAGTTTGCTTCAACCAAGACTGGGGTGATAGAAATAAACAGTGTAAGTTTACAGAAAAGGGGTGAATCTCCATTTGTAACATAGAACCAAAGCAATACGTTTTTCATTTACAACCTGTAACACAATGGAATTAATGTTCCTCCCTAGAAATAAACAGAATAAAGTTCTATTTTTCTCTGCCCTTGGCTATCCAGGAATACACTAATGGAAGAACTGATCAGGAAGCACACAGCTTCCTGTTTCACTGGTTACTGAACTTCCTGTGCATTCCCTGTACTGTTAGTGGTACCCTTTGGAAAGAGCTGAGCCTCTGAAAAAATTGTGCTACATAATGTAGAAGATAAAGGAATTCAAACCCAACTAGAATCAAAGTATTTAATGTAGTTGATCTCTGCTATGCATCCTGTTTCCCAGAGTCTACCTAATGTCACACAGCATCAGAAATAAAATCAAAATACATATTTGAAAGGTTTAATCACAGCTCTTACTCTCCAGAAATCCAGCAGACAATGGCAGGAAGTTCAAACACTGTTATACAGTTTACACAAAAGCAATAGGTATCGTAGAAAGTAAAAATGACATTGAGAAGGTCACCTTTTTACAGTGGCTGGTGCTGAAATACATGGTACATTTAGGCATCTCTTTTAAATACAGGTCAAAGGAGGCAGTGAAACTGCAGTATAGAAATGTAAGAAGTAAAATTGTGGGTTTATCTATGGTACAAGGCACATTAGATTATCTGTGGCTGAATGAAAATAGGAGAATCAATTTTGTTTTCTTAAGAAGGAAAAGAATATTGAATTGCAGGGCACAATGAAAAAGCTTCAGAAAGGGCTTAAAAGATTGGCAGATTTAGAATTAAATCTGGGCACATTATTTAGACCTAGCTCAAGATCTACTCAGTCCAGAGCAAGGCTTCTAGCAGATGGATGGCAATCTAACTCAGCAGACATGACTGAAAATTCAAAATGTCCGTAAAAAGGACAACTCGGGTATGAAGCTCAACTCCGCAGGGTACTAAGGAATATGCTTACAAAGCTCAAAATCAAAGTCAAGCAAAATACCACATGAAGCCTTACATTCTGTGATAGCCAGCACAATCTAGGAAAACATGTCACAAAATGCATTTAGGAAGAAGCAAAACATCTAATAAATTTTGTCATTTTGCAAGGGTGTACCAGCAGAGCACATAACATCAAAAAGGAGACAATGAGGGCCTCATTAAATCTAATTAATTCCTCACAGGAGTTCTACTAATTCAGATTAGGACTGCCAGCTAGAAAGCAAATGGGAAATGTATTGCTTTGTGCACCAGTGTCCAGCTTAAAACTAATGTATTGCCAGAACTGCAGAGTTTCTAATAAAAAGCTACTAATCATAGAAGTTAAGCAATAGGACCTAGACTGCACAGTGGTTAGCTTTCCCCACAGACATAACACAATAATTAGGTTATATTTCTATAAATTATAACAGCACCAAAGGAAAGAAAAGCCCCAACTTCTGGATTTAAAGTAACTCATATCCTTGGTCTTACCAAGGAGGCCACGCTCAGATGCAAAATAATTCAGATTATTATGAAGACATCTTCCTGGAAAAGTATAAAAGTCCTCACAGAGTATTGAAAAGAGCTGGAAAAGGTCAAGAACTTGAGATTGCATGCCTCCAGAAAAGTTCCCGTTGACCTACCATAGCATGAGAACCTGAATGCATTATTTTGGGAGCCACAGAGCAATCAGAAGAATCAAAAAAGCAAAAAAAATTTCAGCATCATAGAAAAAAATATTCCACTTAGGCATGGATTCCAAAGAATTCAACAAATATTTAAAAAAGAAACATGTTCCATTTCCTCAAAAGGGAAGAACACTCAGGGAATGTGGCCGATGCCAAGGATTTTTCTTCACTGAATGCATCTCAAAATTGCCTGTATACATCTGCAATAGCCCATCCTACAAAGCTTAAATATTTCAGTCTTTCCTGTGAGTAAAGGCTAAATAATATTTTTCTTTAATCTAATATTCTAATTAAATTTCCAAGGTTTCAAGTTGCAAGAAAGTGCCCAGTTAACGTGGTAATTAATGACTAGAAAGCCAAGTTTCAATTACATTATAATTTGTACAGCTCACACACTAAAGAAGACTTCTAATTGTGTTACTGATGATAAATGTTGAATGGTCAAAGCTTGTGTGTGTTGTGCACATTTTACTGTCCTCAAGGCCAACACACTAAACAGTTTAAAACATTCAAATAGTGTTGCAAACTTGAAAGTTAAGTAATAAACTACTAAGTTCACTGTTATTACAGCAGATTAATTACTCATGCCATGGAGTTTATGGGTCCACAGACAAAAAACTGACAATGCATCATCTCTACTAGCAACAAATATGAGGATCTGAATGTCCAAGAAAACGGATAACATTTCTTCTGAAAGATGCAGCAAGATATAGATACATATATATATATCAGTTAAGAAAATAAGTTCAAATAACAAGGGGTTTCGTTATCTCCTGAGTTAATTTATTTTTCAATACAAATGTTTTCTACACCATTTTGTTATCCATTCTTATGTATTAGGTATAAACTAGAATATCAAAGCAGAGGAGACAAGTTGGCAGAAATGAAGATAATTACAGAGAGGATAATCACTTTGTGCTAATAATTGAAAATAATTTTCCTTTTTAAACTAATGGATACAAATTAGGCTATCAAACAGTGATAAATCCTGTCCTCTACATAAAATCATAGCTATATTATTTTGAAACATTACTTCATGGCATACTATTGATTTGCAAAGTGTATTTATGTAAATGAAAGTGGATTTATCCCTTATCTTCTACTGAAGACATCCACTGGTATTTACTGATATCTGGTGTTATCTATTGATATCTGCCTACTGATAGTTACTGGGTTTGTTTCTCATCAGTAATGCCAAAACTCAGTCTTCCCTCACCCTATTTATTAATCAATGTGATTGCATCTTATAAACCCGTCCTTTATGTCTGCACAACCCTGTCTACAACAAATAAGTTGCATGAGCTTTGAAGATGAATACTTCGAGTTCTAGAACATTATTTTAAGTCTGAAAATCACATTAGTATACATAAACATTACAAACAATGAAGTTTTTCTACCCAAAATTAAAAAGCAGGCTGCCCAGGTGAGTGGCTGAGTCACCTTCCCTGGAGTTACATAAAAGGCATATAGATGTGGTGCTTAGGGACATGGTTTAGTGATGGTCTTGGCAGTACTGAGTTAGTGGTTGGACTTGGTGATCTTAGAGGCCTTTTCCAACCTAAATGATTCTATGAATCTACAATAATCAAAACTAGTGATGAAATTGTTAACATCACAATAGTTCATAGTTATTTTTCGAAACACTTGTGGGTATTTTTTTTTCTGTTGCTTCTCCTGCACCCAAATAGCCAACTAAGGCACCACTCAGGAATTTGGAATTCAGACCTCCTTTGGAAATACCTCTGTTGAACAGGGACCTAAGCTGGCTGCTAAAACCTATGGAGCTATCCATAAACTACAGATTTTTAGGTTTTAGATTTTGCTAATGAAGGATGTCCCAGTCTTTCTTAAACATAAAAGTTGGAGACTCAAATTAAGTCCAAAATGGGATAGTAATTCAACTCATTCATTAACTTTAAGAATCACAATAAAAGGTGACATATTTACTGGCTGTAAACTTCACTTTGTACCACATCTTGTTCAGAAACATTTGGTCTAATGCTTCTTTTGTCTATATCTTGTCTTCTGTTCTGTCAGCTTGCATACAAACTCTGTAATCCAATAAAGTCCCCATATGTTTGAACTTCAGCTGCATGGGACAGGTTTACTGCCAGAAAACGGCAACTCCCTCTAGTGCCTAAGGCGCTTCCTCCCTTACAGCACACTAAATTAATCAACTGTGAAAGTCATTCACTGCTAATTAATGTTGTGGTCTTGTAAGAAAGTAGCATTCTAAAGTCTTTTTCCTGTTAGTGTGTTTTGTTGTATCTGGTGACACTAGTGTTAACAGGGACTAAAATTTAATAGAAACAAAAATAACTTCTGTGTTTGCAAATTAGGACACACTTGGACATTGATGAATTTCTTCTTGAAACACATGATGTTAAGCACACTGAAAAGCTTTGGTTTACATATTCAAACCCTATCAGACTGGCACTAAAAGCTGGCTCTCTGCCATCTTTGAAAACTGTTTCAGAACCCCGTGGCTTTTACAATTTATGGCAAGTGTATGATTTCCAAGCAAACAACCACATTGAAATCAGTCACAGCTACTCTGGATGCTAAATTTGTCCTAGGTGCTGATACTCAGCAGGTTAATATGCATGGAATCTACCACAGAATAACAAAGCAGAAAGTTGCAAGCCTTATGGGAGTTTGTATCCTCTGAAGATAAGATGAATAAAACTCCTATGCCCTTGAGTTACAAACTAGCTGCTGCAGATCAGTTCCACTCAGGGCGTTCCATGCTGGCTTGGTGTGCTGATAAGCAGGTTTGCATGCTGCTGGTACACTGCACATACTGGATACAAGGGTTACTGGAATTGTCACGCTCAAAGCAGAGAAGCTTTGTGTACATTAGGATTGCACAGCTTGCTTTGTTTCTGAGGCACAAACAACGAAACGAACAACAAAACTAAGGGGTTAAAGGCAAAAAAACCTGCACAGTGCTGGGAAGAAATAAGGTTACATCTCATTAAAGGTGACCAGAGGCAGCAGGGAAGCTGTCCTGCCTCCATCACGGGGGAGGGGGGGCTAGCCTGCAATGCTAGATCTGCCCTCCATCCTTTGCTAAGTTACATGGGTGGAAAAGAATAAGAGATGGGGATTATAGGAAAGATCTCGCTAGAAACTCCCATTACAATAATCCAAAACTAGATAATGACGCAATGCCCAAAAATATGTGGTTTTAAACCCTTATAGGGTCACTGACCATGACCTACTATTCAGAAAAAGATGAACACAGGAAACAAGCAGCTGCCCAGCTGTCTTTGGGTCAGAAACTGAGGGGCAAGCTGTCCCTCCTGTGGTGTATGTGCTGGCCACTTACAAAGCAGACAAGCACAGGGCAATATCCATGCCCTGTACAGATCAAGAGCAGCAACATCTGTATCTGTATGCTGCAGAGTGGCAGAGTTCTGTACAGTGAACCAGCTAAAAGAGCACAAAGCATTCAGAACATTAGGATCTCTACAGAGAAAAGAGAAGGGATGCAGACAGTGGGGCCATGAAATTACATGTCTATCCCAGTGCAAGTGCCAAGTGCAATTTGGCTTTCTTACTCCTGCAACCTGTATTGTTTTTCACCCTGGGATCATTGACACCCTGTGAATCCCACATAGTAGAACTACTGCAGACAGTTTGGCTTTACACAACTGATAGTCCACAACCTGGTGTTCATCAACCCTCTTGGCTTGGTAGTCAGCTCAAAGGCTCACAAACTTCTTTCCTGGCATAAAAAAACACCCATTATGAGAAGGTTACCTGAGATTTAACCAAGCAACCAGCCTGACTGTCCAGGTGGAGCCATGGGATAAGATGATCTTCTTAAGTCTCCCAAGAATCTCTTAAGGCTATTGAAAATATATTTCAATATATATTAGGTATTTTGTGGCTAAAAAAACACTGGCTGGTGTAGTTGCTGGAGTTTTTACATTTTACATTAATAGTTAGCAAGCTGCTTTTTACTAAATACCACATACAACAGTATATATAGAGATTTTGTTTATCCTACCTGATTTATTTTCAATTTAATCTCACATAATCATAGTACAAGGGAATAAGAAGGTATTTTCACTTCCAGCCTTATATAGTTTTATAATCAGGAGTAATTTGCACTTTTGACATACCTTCCTTGCATTAATGAATCATGTACTCATTGTTACTTCATATGGCCCTAGTCCCTAATCCTGCATAATTTTACTCAAATAAACTGGCTCTGGGTTGTTTAAACAAATAAAGTCAGTTAGAAATACAAATAAAATGCCTATCTGTGCAGCTGGTCTTTGTCCTGTTGTTAGTCTTACTCCTCTCAGCAGTGCAGGATCAGCACAGGGGTATCCACGTAACAGCAAGGGCTGAGCTGAAATGCAGCTCCTGAGACGACGGGGGGACTGTACATGGATGGAAATGTGCATGCAAGTCCCATCTGAGGCTTCTCACAGCTGTCTCCTGTCCTTGCTATTTACAGAGCAGCCTGATCCAACACTACACAGCTGTGCCACACCATACCTACCTGCCAACAGAGGCAGCCAAAGCCTGGGAGATGGGGAAGATGTTCCAGAGAAGGCTCATGGAAAATGATGGTTACAGACTGGTCAAGACAACTAAAACCTGCGGGCCCACTGAGGGCCCTGACAGCAGCTGAGTTAAAATGTTCTGTAAAGAATTTTCTAGCTACTCATTTCCATTTAAAAATTGAGTACCCTTTTTATATATTTTTCTCCTTGCTACATCAAATATTCACCAGTCCATGCACACTGAGGCTGTCATTTTTCTTAAAATGAGCCAGGTTACTTTCTGATTTTAGTATTTTACATTGACTGTTTCATAGTGAATTCCTATTTTTTATTGTTGCACTGTGTTTACATGATGAAAAATACATTCCATGGTTCTCAGTTCAATTTTTCTTGATAGACATGACAGTTCACTAATTTGCTCCAAAAAAATGACAATGGCATGTAACCAAATTTGAATGCAACAACAAAAAAAAAAATCAATTTTGGAACTGCGTACAATTTCACATAGTCTATGCCAATAAAAGCTATTAAGCAGTAATAAACCAACTTTCAGAGACAGCTATTGAGAGCATCAGCTAAGCATATTATTGACTAGCAAGGACTGCTGGGCACAATTACTTATAAAAAAATTAGCCAACACATCTTCCTACAATAACTTTATCTGAATGTTTTCTTCAGGCTGCATAAGGCTGAATATCTGATATATGAAGAGAAATGAGGACATACATATATAACTCAACATCCCCTATGTTAATGGAAATGCCTTTACTGTCTTAATCCTTATTTTGGAAGTTCCAAACTTCACATCTTGTGTTACTAAAAACTTGGGAAGTATTGGTACTGTCGTTTCAGAAACCTGGAAGTCTAGTTGCATGCCAGTTAAAATTCATTGTAGATGTACTAATAGTCACTGGAGCACAGTAGAGAGAGATTCTAAGTGATCTGTCCTGATTCCAGATGATTGGACAGCACATCAGATTCCATTACAGCTGAGAGAACTGTGCACTTAGCTGTGCTTCGCATATCGCAAATGCTGCTGACATCCATGAACTTATGATTCCATGATTCAACTGACCAGTCAGACACTTTACATCTTGACCAGCTAGAAGCAGTTTTCACTTCAAGTCCAGATATTTCTTTACTCTCAGATCTTTCGCTGCAACAACGTGCTGGTGCCAAGTGCCCCTCCAGAGCTGCCCAGAGTCAGCATGATGATAGGGCACAGCACAGTACTTAGCAATCCAAGAAACCAGTAGTAGTTAATCCTGACTACTCCTTCTTAGGAGCTTGCAAGCCTACTTAGAACTCTCTTATGTTAAAAAGTGGAGGCAATGGTGCCAGTGAATGTGCAGCAGATCTGCAGCCATCTGCGACACCACAGTCATAAACGAAGAAGTACAAAACTTCCACTCAAGTTAAAACAGAGTTTTCCTATTTGCAGCATTCTATGGTTAATAATACACAAAGACAGATGAGAACAGTTATACTACATGGACATTAGCCAGTGCAGTTTACCTAAAGAACCAGATTGTTATTAATTTGGCTTTTTTCCTCCCCCAATAATCTCTTTGCAGACAACAGGAAGAAAAAAAGCCAAATGATTAAAACCTTTTTGACTAATATAAGTCATAAACAGTAAATAATTTCAATTTACTCATCTTAAACCTCATTTATACACTATACGTGCCTGATAATAACTCTGTGCAGCTACAAGAACACAGTTCCATGGATTGAGGCTGCACAGTAGTGGGAGGCTCATTTTAGAGTTTTGTAAAAGATCCTCTCACTGCACTGTCTGGAAGGCAGAGAAACTACTGAGCAAGAGTTATCCACAAAGCAGAACCCAACGATGAGAGCAGGACATAGCTGGAATAAGCACCAGAGTAGAGGCACTAGTTAATCTCTAGCAGCTGTAAGGGTCACATCAGAGATGCTGATCTATGCATTGCAAATTTAAGGCTTTATTAAAGCTGACTGTTAAACAGCAGGGAACTAGACCTACATTCCTACATCATCATTCCAACACCATTTTCCTAGCTTCCAAAGACAAAGCTTGCCATTGTGTGCTTTGCTGAGGAAGTGTTAGAAAGAAAGCATTCTCTGTGCCATCGAGTGGTTCAGTGAGAAAGGTGAGATGAGGGCTAGTTCAATTTCAAGAGGAATGGAAGACACAAAAGAATGATTTGAGGTAATCTGCACTTCAAAGAACAAGGGAAAAATCCACAGCTCTAGAGCAAAACTTGCCTTCATTTTTGTTTTGTAAGGAATAGACTTTAATGCTGTTTATATATAGTACAGAGCAATGACAAGCAAATATTCTAAAAATAGTTCTCCACTGCCTAATGATTGTAGGCAAGAAACACTTTCCTGGCAGACACCCGCATTTGCAAAGATCATTTTTGTGTATTGCCCTCAACCCACATAATTCTGTCTCCATTTTATATTTAGACTGTATTCCAGAATACAAATCCAATAGCACTAAATTGCTTTGTCAGATATTTGACTTCTTACTATGGGCTGAGACAGTCGTTCAACAGTTTAAGTTAGAAAAACAGATAAGCACAGCTGATTCTCCTTTCTGATTTTCTGCATGGACAGCAGAAATGACAACTTTTGTATTAGCACAAGGTGGGAGAATAAAGTGCAGAAAGGGAAATGGGCAGAAAGGGAATGGGAAATGAGGGAGGATAGCCTTTTTACTGACACAAAATGTTTATCGTGCTATGACCTTAATTAATAGAGATGTTACACAGAAATTTAATGAAGTAACTTGCAACAAATTACCTGAAAGAAGTTGTGCAGGAAAAACCAGTACCAGTATAACATGTAAGATACAGACAGAAGGACTTTATGAAGCTGAAATCAGATATTTCTTTTCCAGATTTCTCCTTATTTATTAAGCTTTATAATCTGTGCTTGACCTAGGTTCACAGCTAGATTAAAATTGTATTTATCTTGCAGGGTCTGCCAAAGGCAATACGATATTGCTGAAAACATTATTTCTTCTTTGAGCATAGAGGTGTAATCTGTTTAGAAGACTGACTTATTTTGAAGATGCTTGCATGAGGTGGGTAGTTCTCTAAACATAAAGTAAGCACCTTTCCCTCAATGTAAGGAAAAGCAAAATGCCCACAAATCACCTTTCTTTCCTCATTAAATTTTTATCCTCAAAAATGCAGATTTGGCAGTCAAAATCAAACAGGACTGGAAAGCGAAACCTTTTAATAAAGTTGAGGAGACCTGACAAAATAAGCACAGATAAGAAGTGGGAAAACAGGTTATGTGAAGAAAGGATGAATAGGGAGTGGATGTGAAGGGGAGGGAAGGCAAAATGCTTGTGCTTCTTAGCATTTCCTGGCCTTCATGTACACTTCTTTTTGCAGGACTTCAAAGTTACCCAGTAGTCATGGGAATAAAATCCCAAAAGCTTAAAGTCAAACCTAACACCTTCTCATCCTGTATACCTTCAAAAGAGTCAAAGACTGGGACTTTCTTAATTCTATTATTCAGTTACATCAGTGTTTGTTTAATTTAGGCAGGACCTCATCCTCAGGTCTGTATTTGAGATGCTTTAGAAACTGAGGTGTCTTAAGAAAGTATTAATTATTATATCATAATCTGCTTTCCCTTGAGGTCACCTACTCAGACAGGCTGAGCTATGCTGCCTAACCCATATCCATAGACAGGAGTTTACAGTACTAAAGGAGTCACAGAATTTTATAAGTCACACACTCTCACAACAGCACGTACATAAAAGAAATTCCTAGAATATAACCAGAATTTAGAATTACTCAAAATGTGTTTCAAGATGTTAACATGTTCTGGTGAAATAATTATCTAATTACATATAACTCAGATTCTTATATTTTGTGCAGCACACTAAGAATAAACTAAAAGAAAACTGTTTTTTAATGCATTTAATTATATCCTAAGAAAACTTTTCTTTATAATACATTCAACAAGAAAATCAGCTTATTAAAGGGAAAATTTCCAAGTACAAAATCAGGACTCTTTTTCAGAAACTTGCAATTGAAGCTAAATATTTTATATTAATGTAACTCTTTTGTATTTTGCACTTGCCAGATGTTTCTGCTTTGTACAGGACTCTTTGCAGTTGCAGATTAGCACTGATGCATCTTATTATCTCTGGGTACTGAGTTTTGAAAAGAGCTTATCAGGTTTTGATAAAAGCTTGGATTGCCAGACAAATAGAGAACTCCCAAGAAAAAGAGAAACAGGCACCCCAGAAATATCTCAAATAGTTAAAATAGATCAATACATGAAGCTGTAAGCACAGTGACTCTGCCTATAAGTAGTCTAGAACATGCAACTAGAGAGTATCAGAGCTTTATGCTGCTCTTTCATGAGTTGTTTTTTTTTTCTTCTTAATGATTGCTCAATCCATGCTGTCCTTTTCATCACCGTGTGTGAAGTCAAATGAGGCACTGAAGAAAATAAATAGATTTATGTCTATTGACACTGGAGCTACAAACCACTTAGATGTAAAGGAAAACTGGAAAACAAGAACAGTGATACTATTGTATATTACTTTCTCCCCCATTCAAAATGTATTTTTTATGTTAACAAACTTCCTTCTTTTTTTTTTTTTTCTGTAATGGAATTATGGATACCACACTAGCTTCTTTCTGATATGCATTAAAGTTAATATTGAGTTAGTATTTTGGGCTGTTGACAGATCCAATGTTTCAAATCTTAATGAAATTTAACAAAGACAGTTGCCTGCTTCACCTGTCAGAGGAACTCCTACTCTTGCTGTAGCAAGGCTGGCATAAGGGAACATGTGCTCCTGCTGCAGCTGCTTCCACACAAAGCCCAGAATCCGAAGGCCTTAAAAGTCATAATTCAGGCAAACAGTTGTTTGATTTATCTATTAGAACCCAGCTGTCTGTCACTTCCCTTTGGCTGGTTGCTCTACAAGGCTTAGGAGAGTGGAATATGGATGCGAGTATCTGTGACTTCATTTAATTGATTATACCTGGAATGCCACAGCTACACCATTAGGATGTGCTTTTTTATGAAAGATGCTGCAAGTCTGATTTCCCTGAGATTACCTTTCAGATTGCCTTTGCTCCTGACTCTTCTCATTAGCAATTTACAGTGAGATGTCAGACTCTGAAATCAAGCCACTGACATGTAATTTCTTCTGCCAGCCTTGAGGAAAAGATTAAAATCTCCATCTGGGGTCAGTTTGGCCTGCTAGGATAGGACGACAGTACCTTGTGTTAGTACAACTAGATTGCCTGAACACAGCTGCCTGAGTCTGCAGATGAGGCATAAAAGAAAATCTTGTATTCTTGCTAACATTAATGATCTGATAGCACTTGTTTAAACTGTAGAAAATTTCCTTCTTGCCCTTTCTTCTCCATTGTCTGCAATGTTTTTATTTAAATGATTGGTCATTTCTTACTTCAGAAGTAGTTTAAATTAATCACCCCTAAATTCACCAGGCAGTTGGACTAGATTGCGGTTGTAGTTCCCTTCCAACTGAAATAATCTATTTTGCTTTATTCTATTCTGTAAAATTTAAAGTGACACGGTAGACCTGCATAATGTACTTCTGCAATGCATCTGAGGATTCTTCAAGGTAAATATGTGTTTATATTTGGCTTTTTTTCAAGTTTGTGTGAACTTGATCTGTCTAAGTAGAGTGCAGTTTAGTTCATGGTGTAAATGTATGTTAAATTTCAGGTCGCAGGCAGCCAGTGAGACAATGGAAATTCTATGTAAAATACATAAGTACGCACAGAACCTCACAATATGCTGCAGACTGATGGACCATAGCTTTGTTCACTGTTGAAGAACTGTCAGCTTTTTGAGAAAACATACAGAAATTATAATTTATCCGTATTTTTTTTTATGTTTTACATTAAGCCTAATAAAGACTTTAACTTTTCTGTCCAGACTGTCAAAATTATCCTGAAGTGATATTGATGTGGATGTACATTTTCCATAATATTGAGTTCCCTATTTCATTAAGTATTTCAATTCTAGTCACCCACTACTCAATTTTATAGGACTATCCGCTCCTCAATCCCTCAAAACTGAGGCCAGATATTATCAACCCTGGTCTCTGAATGCCTAAAGCAAGCATAAGCAAAACAGTCTCTCACTGGGCTCAAACAATGAGATGAGGACTTTCTCCACATTAGGAAGTGCTAGCAGCAGAAATAAAGACACTAGTGCAAGCAGATTGGATTTAGGCATGTTGGTTTTGTTTGTTGTTTTGGTTTTTTCCCCTTCTGTTATCATTTAATTTGATAGCAAACTGGCCGTGGAGTAAATAGAGTCAATGAAAACCCTGCTTTTAAATGGAAAGGAAAACAGCAGGTGGCAATTCACGTTGCTTCAGCTACGATGGCTCAAAAGGCAACAGAGCTGATCCAACTTTTCTTCTTATACAGCACTGAAAGAGCATTTCATTGACAGCTAACCCCTAACAAGCAATTTGGAAGAGGTACAAACGAAGAAATGTGCTGTAATAAAAAGCTCAAAAGGGTATTGTCTTGATACAGAGTTGATTTTAATAAAGAGAGGGGGACACTGTTCTGGTACAGGGACAAGAGCATTGTCATAGAGTCATAAGAATATGCTGAGTTGGAAGGGACCCACTAAGTGCAACTCCTGGCCCTGCACAGGACAGCCCCAAGAATCACATCATGGGCTTTGTTCAAACGCTTCTGGAACTCTGGTAGGCTTGGTGCTGCGACCACTTCCCTGGGAAGCCTGTTCCAATGTCCAACAACTCTCTGGGTGAAGTACCTCCTCCTAATACCCAACCTAAACCCCCACTCCAGCTTCCCACTGTTACCTTCAGTCATCAGAGAAAAGAGATCAGTTCCCCCCCACTTGCCCTCCTCAAGAAGCTTGACCTTGAGGATCAAGGAAAGATCCTCAGTCTTTCCTTGATTATTTATTATTAAATACAGCTAAAAGTGTCAGTAGAAATAAACATTGGACAGAAAATTTTATGACTCACACCCATCTATCAGACCAACAACTCATCCACTTTTTTCCCTCCCTGGAGAAGCATGTGGGATGGAGAACAGTATGGTTTTGGCTGAAGGCTGAGGGCAAAGGATTATTTGAAAACACTCATATTTCTGTTTTTAGGATCCCTCCAGGCCTAACCTGCTTTATTAGCTGATACATTGGTTCCTCCACACCTGGGAGCCTTCACAGACTTACTCCAAAGCAACATAGTACTATGGAGAGAGCAGAAGTTTTGCTGTTACATATATGACTGAAATATATATTAGTTCAGCAGACAATGGTGACAATAAGGATTCTTCTCCTGCACTTGGCAGTGGTGGCACAACTTGGGTGCTGTGTCCAGTTCTGGACCCCTCAGTTCAGGAAGGACATTGGGGTGCTGGAGTGTGTCCAGCGAAGGGCAACAGAGCTGGTGAAGGGTGTGGAGCACAAGTCCTATGAGGAGTGGCTGAGGGAGCTGGGGTTGTTTAGCCTGGGAAAAGGAGGCTCAGAGGAGACTTTATCCATATCTAGAACTACCTGAAAGGAAGTTGTAGCCAGGTGGGGCCCAGCCTCTTCTCCCAAGTAACAAGTGACAGGATAAGAGGACACAGTCTTAAGCTGTGCCAGGTTCAGGCTGGACATGAGGAGGAATTTGTTCACAGAAAGAGTGATTAGATATTGGAATGGACTGTCCAAGGAGGTGGTGGAATCACCGTCGCTGGAGGTGCTTAAGGCAAGACTGAACGTGGCCACTCAGTGCCATGCCCGAGTTGTGGTGTTCGGCCATAGGTTGGATTCGATGCCTTCAGAAGTCTTTTCGAACCTAAATGATTCCGTGGTTCTGTGATATGGCACAGCGCCTGCGGGATTGCCTGCTTTGTTCGAGGGCCCCACTTACTGCTCTCGTCCTCCACGGGACTCGTCGCGCCCTCCGCAGACCCGGCGGGCGGGGGATGGAACTACAGTTCCCGGCACGCCGCAGGGGCGGAGGGAGAGAGGGCGATGCCCTGACAGCGGAGGCGGGAGCGGGGGGCGGGAGCCTCACTGAGCTCTTGGCCGCGGCCGCTGTGGCGGGGCGCGGGCGGCGCTGCCATGGCGGTCTCCGCCGGTCCCCTCAAGGTCTGCATCGTGGGCTCGGGCAACTGGTGAGTGCGGCGGCCCCTGGCAAGGCGGCCACCTCCGCGGCCCGGCTTTCCCGGAGGCGGTGNCCCCTTGGGTGGCGGCCGTGAGGCCACCCGGTGCCGGCGGTGAAACACGGTGTCGCCGGCCGTGGCGGGCTCTGGTTCGCGCTTGTTCCATGCGGGAGGCCTCGTCCTGCCGTGCCCGGGGGCTCGTTGTGCCCCCGGCTCCCTCGGAGCGGAGGTGCTGCCGTGACGTACTCGGAGAAAGAAGCGGCAGGATCGAGCACGCAGGTTTAGTGCCTGTAAACACCCGCCTGTCCTGCGAAGAACTTGTTCTAGGATATTTTTAACCTGGTATTTGTTGTGTACTTTGTCCGATATCAGATGACGTAGACACGGAAGATGTACATTTTAAAAAAATTTCCAACTACGCACTGCCTATAGAGCTTCACTAACAACCTCACTTATCTACAAAAGTGTTGTTCGGGGTTTTCTGTGTTCCTATGTGCCTGTTTTCAAAGATAGTTCAAAAAAGAATTGTGACACACTAGGTTATTCAAAATACCTTCTTTTTTCTTTTCCCCCAAATTGATTATGCTCAGGCACACTGAGAGCTTGAGACAAGGTTTTATTGCTGTCTCTATCTCTAGTTTATAATTAGATTTAAATAAACTTGCTTCTTTATCCACTGAAAGCAAGAGAGTTACTTGACATCATTCTTCCAGAGGAGTGTCGTGTTAATAATCCTTTGTCTTCTTTAGTTACTTCTTTTTCTTACCCCATATCCCTCTTTACAGTGAATAAATTAAGTACAATGTGTTATAGAAATAGGGCTTCACAGTTTGTCACTTCCAATTACTAATGCTAAGCACACATTACTTGGGTAGCATTGGCTTTTAAGACATAAAACTCAGAGGAATTCCATGTAGAGCAAGGCACTGTGTTTTGTTAAATCAAACTTGCCAGTCTTTTGTCAGGATGATCTTAGACTCGTTGCTCACCCCCTGTCCACTACATGCAGTTGGCTTTTGCTGCTGTTAAAAATACCAGCAGCTGCCAAGGCTAGCTTGTAAAGTGTGTGCATTGCACTATATATCACAATGAAATTATGCAGTTAGACCTTGTCTTGTAGGAATGTGGTGGCTGTTGTTCCATAGTTGAAGTCTAGGAAAAGTTTTACAGGAAGTTTGACTCCATTTGTATTTGATTCACTGTGAAGCACTTGCAGAAGTAAAAGGATTTGTAGATATTGCCTACTAGGAATAACCACATGCAAGTGTATTTTGTTTTCGCCTCAGTGGATCAGTTTAACAAATAAGAAAAATTCCTGCCTAATAGGATGAGTTGGTAGCAAAATGCCCATATCTCCTGTGCTGAGAGAAAGAAAAAAGCTACTGCCTGGTAGTAGCATTCTCTCTTTCTTTTGGAGATAAATGTATTTAAATAACTTACAGCTTCTTTCATATGTAATGGCAGGGATTTTCATGTGAGTAAAGTAGAAACCAAAAATTGAAAATAGTAATTCTTGGAGAGGTAGGTGGTTTCTTCTTCAAAGTCCATGGGATGACAGACAGCAAACCCTGACTGCAAAGAGCACTGTGATTCAGTAGTATGTGTAATCATTGAACTAAATTGGACTAAATTTGTATACCTTGTAAGTGCCTTTTGAACTTCAGCCTGTGGTCCTAAAATATTTAATTAAAGTATCAGTATTTAATGCATTAAAGCAGGTAACTAGAAAGAAATTGAAGCATTTGTAAACATCTGATCATTGATATTTGGGGATTACATACTTTTGAAGCCTAAGAGTGTGTGATTGGTGGTGCCTAAATTGTAAGCATTAAGTAGTTGATCTGAGTGGGGTTTGGCGTCTTGAGTAGTTTAGAGACAGTGGATTTTGGGGTTCTGTGTGAGATGATTCCGTCAGACAAGTCTTCTCATAGTCCTTTAACCTATATTTGGGATGAAAAAAAAAACCCAGAGGAGCTTGGCAGGACAGTAGCTTTAAAAGGGTTAAGCCAGTCACCTTGGTTGATTAACTACTTCCAGTCAGACTTGTTTGGTTGGTCTGCTACAGGAAGGTCACCTTAACAATGAAGTTGACTTGGCAGGGGTCACTTGACAGCTGATGGAAGATCATGGGACAGAACAGATGGCTCAGCATGGAAGAGCAGTAGCGGTGCTGTCTGCTGGCCTTGCCCTTTTAGGGTTGCTCGGCTGGTGGATAAGTGATTGTGTTAGGATCTTTTAAGACTGGATAAAGTAAGGTGTCTGAAGTGTTGAGAGAGTACACCTTGGGAACATGCCTTGGAGCCCTGGGATTCCAGGATAGTGCCCAGAGTCATTTAAAGCACTGCAAGCACTGCCTTGATCATGTACTGTAGCCTCTTCTAATAACGCTTCCAGGGCAGGTTAATGAGGTGTGCACAGCCAGGATATATCCCTCACTGTTTTTTGGAACCAGTCTTTAGGTAACCCAATTGCCAAACTTAAACGGAAACTGTAAAATTTGGGAAGAGATGGGAAGTTACTGGACAGAGGGGTTTATGCAGCTAGGAACTTGTAGAAAACTGGGAGGAACTATGGCTTAACTGAGGTGATTATACAGGGACAATGGTAGAGCTAGATAATTATATCATTTGCAGTTGCATGTTGTGACTTCCACTGTGCTGTTATCAGGGCAAGTTAAGGAGCTTTTTGGCTTTGTGCTTCAGTTAAAAAGTGATGAGGGGAAAGCAGACCAGCTGTGAATGGTCCTGAAAGAGTAGTTGCAACATCATGGGAAATGATAAACCAGAGAAGCCAGTCAGAGAATCTTGAATGCAGAGACTAAGACTGGGCAAACCTTCCTTTTCCTAATACTGCATTCAAAGGGTAAAAAAAAAAAAAAAGTCAGCTCAGGCATTTAAGTGTTAAATGGTAATGGAATTAATATCTCACATAAGTAGTACTCACTGCCAGACTTTCTGCTGGCAGACTGAAAATCCCAGTCAGAGAGTTGCTGAATCAGTTATTTGTGTCTTCCTCTGTCACCAGCAAGCACAGAGAATATGTAGTGAAGTTTAAAACAGAAGACAGTGGGTTTGCCAGGATCCCAGCTTTGTATATAAATCTGTAGGAGTAAATGTGCTTTTGTTCAAGGAATTCAAAGCACTGTCTGAGGAACACATACCTGTGCTGTGTGGAATGTGAGGTCTGCTGTTTGTATGGATCTGACATTTGGAGGCTGAGCTGGTGAGCTCTATACCAGTGCAGCAGAAACCATGCTGGATGAGCTTGATAAGAGATGGCTTGCAATTCTCTTCTGTCACCTCCTGAACTCAGGGACATTTTTAGTGTGTGAAGTGCTATTAGAGAAGGGAATTCCAGTCTTTTGAGACACACAGTTTTATGGTTTGACTATAAAAGGTCTACTTAGGGTACTAAATTTTTTTTGCTGCTACTTAGAAAGTGACCTTAGCCATGTGCTAGCTAGCACACATCTTTAATACAGCCCAATGAGTTGTGCCATATCAAAAGCTCTTGAAGCAGAATGAACCCACTCTGTTCAGTTGCCAGCTGTGGGTTTATTACAAGCAACATCTAATATAAATTTAGGGGATTGTGTGAGTATAACTAGATTGGAAAAGTTAGTGTTCTTACCTCCTAATAAAGAGTGCAGTTTATATTACACACACACACACACACACACACACACATGTAAGCCTCAGATCAATGACACTGTATTTTTATCACATCTCTTAAAAATTTTTGTGTCTCCTTAGTAGGTTATCGGTAATTATGAAACTACTTCGTGTCCCAGGAAAGGATCTTAGGTTAACAGGTTTAATAGCATGATGAAAGGGAAAATCATATTTGTTCCTCCTCTTGTAATTGTGATTAATTTCGTTATTGCTTAGAGATTTGAGAAATAAAATTGATCACTGTAATACTGATCTCACTGTGTGCTGCTCTTGGGGAGAATATGAGGGTAACAGTAATGGACTTGTCTTCCTGCAGCTTCAGAGGATGCTGTTACAATAGTTAAGCTCTGTGAGGTTGGCTGCACAACCATGAAGCTTATGACTTCTGCAACATATAAATGATTCTTGGCTTTCAATGCCAAGTATCAGTATCAGTATTGAACAACAACTTACGAGTCAGTCATCTTAGCAAAGAAGCTTCTCATCTCTTAAAGGTGAAAGTGACACATTCAATAAATGATAGTATGTCACCTCAGCTTTGAAGATACATACAATTAGTTTGATTTGGGGAAATACAGTAACCTAAACTCTCAGTGGATAGCTGATAAGAAAACAAAATCAGTAAGGATGTTTCAGTAAATGCTTCAGTCTGACCTACTCTAGCTGTTCTTGAGAGAGCAGCAGGTGTGAATGACTAGTGTATTTTCCCACTTATTTTACTAGATCAAAATGCTGTATGGTAGCTGGTCAAATAATCTGTGAATTTGTGATTGTTTTAAAGACAAAGTCATTTTTTTCTACATCAAAATCATAGTTTTTTAAGACTGTTTTTGTTTTCTTCATCAAAATCATAATTTTTTAGACTGTTTTTGTTTCTTTTGTGCAGGGGTTCTGCAGTTGCCAAAATAATAGGTAATAATGTAAAAAAATTGCAGAAGTTTGCTTCCACAGTGAACATGTGGGTCTTCGAGGAGAATATTAATGGGAGAAAACTGACAGATATCATAAATCAGGACCATGAAAATGTAAAGTATCTCCCTGGATGCAAGCTGCCAGATAATGTGGTAAGGCTCAGAAGTTAAATTATAGTTATGGAGCAGAGGGAATATTGCTTGTGCTGTAAATGGAGTTAGAAATTTGTTTTGTTAACACCTCTAGGGTTTATAATATTTCAGACTATGCTATTTTACTGATGACATCAGAAATTTGAACAAGTAAAATTATGCAATTATGCAGCTAAGTAAATGCACTCTTTCTTCCTTGGTGTCACTGTTGGTCTTTATGTTACTTCAATTTCTGTACAAGAAAGCAAATGTGAAAGCAAGAGCACAATTAACAGCTTTGACTATACCCATTTAAAAAAAAAATTGGCATCAACCTTGGATTGGAGCTGTCGGTCTGGGAAGTTTATGCTACTGTTTATTTTCAGTGATGAAACACAGTAGTTTGAAGCAGTCTGTAAAAGACCAAACTGCTGGGGTTCAAGATCAAACTGGGGAGATTCAGTTTGCAAATGCAGAGGAATTTCTTCACAGAAAGAGTGACTAAACATTAGAGGGGGGTGCCCAGGGAAATGGTGGAGTCACCATTTCTGGAGGTGTTTGAGAAAGGACTAGATGGGGCACTCAGTGCTTTGGTCCAGTGGACTGGGTGGTGTTTGTTCCAAGGTTGGACTCAATGATCTCAGAGGTCTTTTCCAAACTAATTGATTCTGTGATTCTGCTTTTATCAGATAACACTTGTGTGTAGTGTTAATTTTGAAAAGTTATGCAGCCTTTCTCTCCCATAACTACACAGGTTGCTATCCCAAACCTTCGTGAAGCGGTACAGGATGCAGACTTGCTGGTTTTTGTCATTCCTCATCAGTACATTCATAAAGTCTGCGATGAAATCACAGGACAAGTACCCGGGAAGGCGCTTGGCATAACTCTCATAAAGGTACAATAAATACTGTGCATTAATAACTGAGAAAGTGTTGTGGAATCTCCTAAGACAAGGTGACTTGATATTTTGATATGCAGAGTCTCCGTGCATTATTCATTTGATTGGTCCATTAAACCTTTTTAGGTGTAAGATTAGAGTTTGTCTTGGTCATTAGTGGATTGTTACGCAGCGCTTGCAGGAAGAGGAAAATGAGGCTCTTCACAAGACTTATAGAAAGAAAGAGGGAGCCAATATGTTTTGCACCACTAAGCTTTCTAGTCTTTTTTTGTTGTTTCCAAAAGCATCATTAGATGAAGAGCAGAGCACAAGCATAATGCTTTGATTGTTAATGCACATCCCACGTGCTGAGTTGATCATTTCAAGAACTACTGAGAGAATTTCATGTGATTGAGAGGATACTGTTCTTGTTCATGTCAAATATTATGTTGCAACAAGAGAGTCTGTTCAGCATCACCCAAAGACAGTTTGAGCATAGGAAATAGGAGAGGGCAGAGATGTGGGAGGCATTTCACTGGAGTGTTTGTAGTTTTGTTGGCAGAAAAGTTTTAAAATGTGGATTAGCTTATCTTTGGGAATGTTTTTGGGTGGGTGGGCTTTTTTCCTCTGTATGTTTAGCTGGAAATAATAAGCTATTCCCACAAGGTTTGGAAGATTTTGGTTTGTTGATGCTTTGTAGGCCATTTTCTCAACACACATTCCCTTGTTTCCTGTCATCTCTGGAAAATCATACATTTATGGATCTGTGCTTAAAAAAGAACAAAAAAACCTTCTCACTGCATACTGCAAGCTTGTCTCTTTAGTTTGGCTGACAAAGCCCACAAAATCTATTGTTTTGTCAGTGCTGACTGGTGTATTGAAAAAGTAACGAAAAAGTGTGAAAAAGTAATGCTTCTGAAGTGTTCTTGCTCCAAATTGTAGAAAAACTCTTCATATCATCGAAGGGTAAAATAAGGCACTGTTAAAATTGCTCAAGACAAACTTTATTCTTCTTTAATTTGCTAAATGTGATTTATATTCTCCTAGTGATAGGAGTAACTAATGAAATTGCTGGACTAAACAAGGATTTATGTCAGCATATGTGAAGTCAGGGCCCTGGGCCTATATTCACTTGGAATTACTGTTCTGGATACTAATTACCAGTACTCTAATGGAGTGTTGATTAATGACTATATTTGACCAAAAAAAAAAAAAAAAAAGGAGGGGTGGAAGGGGAAGAAATACTTATTAAAAAAAAAAAGCCAAACTCCAAACAGACAGAAACCCCGAGCAAAACAAGAAGTCAATGCTTAGTGTAGTGGTGGAAGTGAAATTGTGGCACTTGCCATGCAGTGCAGAGTTGGTTACTGGGCAGCTTCCCACTCACATTGCAGCACTACGTCCGTAGGCAGCCTTTCCAAAGAAATTCTGTGAGGCCCCTTAATATTTTGCAGGAGAATGCAAAGTACATGTCAGTTTTTATTAAAAGGCATAACTGAAAAGGCATAATGTAACCTCATTAAAAGTATCATTTGAGAAGAAAGGGTAGAGATTTAACACAACAATTCATTCTTTCCTCTACTTTTCCATATTCTTTAGGCATGCTGTTTTCATCAGTGTCATAGTTTTTGGGTCTCATGCTCAATGCTAATGCTGTTAAAGTGGTATGTGTTAACTTTGATAGTTAAAGTGCAGTTCTATTCTGAAAAATATTATTTGTGGGACATCTCATTTCTGTGCTTTCTAAATTGGTTGTCAAGTCAGCAGTGTGTCATCTTTTAGTCTTTTTTTCCCTTGGTTTTTTTTTTTCTTTCTGACAGTCTAATCTTCATGCAGAGCCTAATGTCTGACAATAAAACTGAGTCTTTGGGAAATAAAGACATTTATCTTCTGGTTGATAGGCATTACCATTGAAACATTTGCATCTGTGTTGCTTTACATTAGCTCTTTGTCTGAAAACCTTACAAGTGACTGTGTGCCTGTGGGGAGAGGAACCATATGAAACTTAGAGTGCAGTACAGCAGTGAGCACAGGATGCAAGGTAGCTGAAAGTCATTCAAAATACTCTTCAGGCAACCTCAACATCAGCCTCATTTTCATTTCCCTATTATAGGCTCCAGGGATTGCTCTGACAGGCAAGTTAGGATGCAAGCGATAAGGTCGCTTGCGTAGCCTGCAGACCATTGCTGCTCAGTGAAAATGCCCATGGTGGAGCCGTGGTTTTGCAGGGAGGAAGGGGTGTATGGTTTTTATTCCATCATTCAGTATTGGATTTAACTCTACAAGAAACAAGTACAGTTCACCTTGACTTTGTCAGGAGTTGCATCTGTTTCACAGTGGAGCAGAATCTGGCACCTAAGCCTTTCTGGTCTCCTTTCACTTGCATGAATAATTGTTGAGTAGCTATTCACATTTTTGGAGTTGTTCCCAATGTGTGCATGCTTTTCTGTTTATTATTTGCCTACTTAGGAAGAGGGGCCTTACAATTATTTTGTGGGGACATTTTTGGCACTATGAGGGAAAAATGCAACAAGTATCGTGTGCTTGCTTTCAGGTTGTTTCTGTATGGCTCATTAAAGATGAGAAAGCAGAGCTGTGCATTAAGCAATACAAATTGAAAAATAATGCAGAAATGCAAGCACTAGTTCAATTGGCAGTTTTTGTACAGGCATTTCTACATCTCTCTTGATTGCACCATGTTATTTAAGGAGCAGCACCTTTAACGTGTGGAAGTGCAAATTACTGCCTGCCTGAAATGTCACTACTGGCAGCATACAAGTGTGTATGTATATGTATACATGGAAGTAATACAAGATCACACTTTTTGCCTATAAATCATAATTCAAAATTACTAATTCCCAAAAGTGTCAAATCCTTAGCATTAAAAAAGAGTATTGTATAAGAGGTGGTATACTGTGGGAAGGAATGACTGTTTCAATACCTGGTCTGCCATACCCCTGTAAAAAAATATGAAAAGGGTTCTTCATTTAGCAGGCTGGGAGAGAAAGAGTTTTATGGGAAGAAGGTGGTCTCATCTGGAGTTCTAGTTCAGGCAGTTCTGGGTACCAGACTCTTCTTCTCTGCAACATTAATAGGTGGAGTGATCTTTTCTAAGGCCCTATTTCTGCCCCTTTTTTTCACACTTTGTAAAGAGTGCATTATAAATACAGATTAAAAATATTCTTATAAATTAAATTATTCTCATTTGTTCAACTTTCTACATATCTGTGAATGGTTGTTCCATTTGTGTTTCTGCTACTAAACTGTTACTGGTTATATGCTGGGGAACCTGCCTCTGATATTTCAGTTCAGATATCTCTTTACAAAACATATTATTCAGATGCCGTTTTTTGAGTTTTAGTGCAATTTCAAATCCAAGTTCAGGTCTGGTTCATAACTGATGGATTGGTTATGCTTCACTGATTAAGGATATACTGATGATAAGCACCTGATTTCTGAACTAACAAAGCAGAATGTTCAACACTTCTTAGAATCAGGTCTTTGAGGATGGAATAAAAACTGGTTTCATCATTAGAGTTTAGTCCTAATTTTTAAGGTGCTACCTCCTACAATTCTAAGACATCTTGGAGAGGTCAAAATAGCAGAAGTGTCTGTGGTAGTACACCTGTCATCCTTAGTCTCTGTCTGAATAGTCCTTGTTTCACTTCTCACCTGTGGACAAGACTAATTGTGTTCTGCTTGCATCTCTACTGTGCCTAATGAATGACTTTTTAGTAATTCCATTTAATGTCGGCTGCAGGGAATAGATCAAGGCCCGGAGGGACTCAAACTGATCTCTGACATTATTCGAGAGAAGATGGGAATAGACATCAGTGTGCTGATGGGAGCTAACATTGCCAATGAGGTGGCAGCAGAAAAATTCTGTGAAACCACAATAGGTACTGTTCCAAGTTGTAAGAATATTTAAAACATGCACCTGTCCTCACAGGCGCACACCAGATAGCTCAAATTTCACTTTTTGACATTAGCTGACTGTTACCAGAAGCTGTTAGTTGAATTTCCTAGAATGTTTATACTTCCAAAAGTACTAGGACAATACTGGGAATAGAGGGAGAGAGAAGACCACAATTTTACCAATTCTTACTAGGGTTATAACCTTAGCATGTGAAATACAAGCATGTTTTTTATCACTCTTCATATAACAAACTGCTTCATTTTATTACTGGTTTTAAGATTTTTCTTGGGTCTGAATGGCTTTCCAAGGATAAACAATTATAAATTCTATACTCCAGCTCAGGTGCCATGGTCAAAGATAGCACTTTCATGCATGTTTGCTTTGGTTTGACATTTTTGTTTGTTTTTATAAGTTATTGTGTTTTAATTTCTCAAAATACTTTGTTCCCACAAAAACTACAAATTGTTTTAGTTCTTTGTTGGTTTCTGCACACCTTTGCAGCTTGAGGATGTGCCTAGTCTTGGATTTTACAATTTCTAGAAAGGCATGTGGGTGTGTATATGCATACAGGTACTCATACTTTATAGCACAGAGTTCATATTCTGTTTTTTTTCAGTGTTAATTTTTATTGTTTTGTGCACTGCTAGCTTTGTATCATCTCATTCACAGCTTTTGCACTGAACTTATTTTGAATGGTTGAACAGTATCTTAGTGTTTAGAAACAATTGTCAGGGGCAGCGTGCTTGATTAATAAAGCAGCTTTGACATACCTTTATCAGTAGGTATTTTTCTGGAGTGCTGACTTTGAAATAATTGGTAGAATTGTTCCTACCATATTTTTAATTAATCTCTTTTTTATTATTAGCTGTTCTTTTTAAAGACAGTGATCAAAAAATGGACAGTGTATAGAGAATTAATGGAATTGTTATTTAGAACCCGTTGCTGAGCAGAAAATAAATTGTGAAAAAGTCCTGAATAACTCAGTGCAGAGCTTTTAAGTGCAATGTCGACATGTGTTTGGTCCCTTAGAACAGGGATTCTGTTTAGGATTGAGATAGAACAACCTTATCTCTGCTTTTAAGCATTTCAGCTTGCGTAGGAAAGGCTAAATAACATACAAATAAATTATTCATTTTTTTTTAGCTTTCCTTTCTCTCTCTCAATAGGCTGCAAAATCTTGGAAAATGGCCTTCTCTTCAAGGAACTCCTGCAGACTCCAAACTTCCGAATAACTGTAGTAGACGATGCAGATGCAGTTGAGCTGTGTGGTGCTCTGAAGGTAAGATTAACAGGCTGCAGGTGATACACAGATGAAATAGTGATCCTTGTAGGAAAAAAAAAAAGGGTATTTCCATTTAAAAAATTAAGTTAATTGTATTTTATATAATATGTAAAATTGCAACATCACATGTCCAGAAGAACCAGAGGGGAAATGAGGGAGCAGCATTTTCTGAGAGCTGTCTTTTAGATCTGTGTCTCACCATCTGCCAGGTTCTCTTCATACATCTTCCACTTAACTTGAACACAGTCATGAAGCAAGTATTGATTTCATCTAACTGGCTGATATATTTCTAGATCTATTTTAGTTCCCTTTTTCTTTTTGCAACAGTGTGTTCACCAAAAGAAAGAGAGAAAGAAGTTGGCATTAATGCTTCATATCTGTTGACAAAACTGTCCCCTTCTTCATTGACTGAAGCAATGTGAGCACTCATGTTTTATATTTTGTGGACATATACTATATAAGGTTTGTGTGGATAACCACATACAGAAATGACCTAAATAGATAAAAACTTATTTTGGACAGTTACTCATCCAAAAATTTTTTCATAACAAAATTGATGCTGACAGGAAGCAAAGGCTAACTTAAACATTGTTTAATGGCTATTTTTTCAGGTTGATTTACAGGCCATTTGTGAAGGGGAGGCATTAGTTGTTTGGCACCCTAGCAAACAGTATTGTAGTTCACATTATCTGATACCTATCCTGAATAATTTCTGATGGGTGTAGTATTTTAGTGATTATTTTGGCTTACTTATTTATTTTTTGTGTTTTGGATATTTTGTCTGCCTTCGGTTTTGCTGTTGAAATTTTGTGTAAACTAAATTAATTAGCTTGCAAAGCTACCACACCAAGCAATGATGTCTTAAGATAAGGAATTCTAATTCCTACTTAGTGAATGTAGATGGATAACTATAATAACATATTTTTTTGGCACTTTAATTTCCTTAATTTCATCTTGACAGCTGTCATATTGGAAGGCCTGAGAAAGAGGAGGTTATGGGTCGTTGCACTGATGGGATTATGTGTTTTGAGGCAATATATTTTGGAGTTACTGTATAGGTAGCAATTTCTTGAGATTATGGAGCTTGTAATTTGACTCCACAGCCATTGCTTTAAAATGCTCTGGTGATGTGGGAGGTTCCCAGAACAGAAATCCCTTTGTATAGACCCTTGAAAAAGTTTTGCAGATATTTTGTTTTTAATCTGCTCAGCAGGATGTTTTTTGACTAGCTTAAATTCTTGTCTGGTAGAGGAGTTCTGTCCCAGGAAATTTTCATTCACACAAATCTCATGAAAGGGCATTAGAGATGAGCACGCCCATCAAACTGGGCAGGTAGTCAGCAGACACTCAAAACTCCACTGTAAAGGTCTAAGTCAGGCAAGATACCAATATTTCTTTGGAATTGCAGTAGAATTTGAATAGATTGTTATTCTTGACCTGGAAAGATACTAAGGTGAGACTTTTGGGGATTTTTGTAACCTTGCTTTATTGCTCTCTTCTGCTTCATTATTCATCATGCATCCTGCAGACTGAACTCTCTAGCTGCATTTCTGAAAAGCTATTTATATTCTGTGTGCTCTAGTCATTTTGTATTGATTGCAGTATATTTTATTAATTAAGTTGAGATTTCCAAAAAATGCGTGGTATGAGGTCTAAACAAAAAGTGAATTAAGGATAGATTAACTGGTTTAAAAGTACTGTGGATTTCTTGCATAATTAAAAGGAAAAAGTGATATAAAGTGGCATCGATCTGTCATTCTACTATAGGTGATGTCTTTAAACATACAAGTCTGCCTTAATCAAAAATATTAATAAAATAGTATTTCTAAGTAATTTTTCATTTAAAACCCTTTCTAGCTTATCCTAAATCTTGTGCTGGCAGCGTGTAAATAATGTCCTGAGCTGGTTTACTCTCAAAGATTGCAAAATTTTATTAATGCATTGAGAGCATGTCTGGCTCTGAAAGAAGATAAAGAAGCTAAAATTAAACCTATGGATAAGGTTTTATTGCCATAGTGCAAAGCAAAATGCAAAACTCAGATGTGAATACTGTTTTTTCTTAGAAGCTGTACATATTTTCTGTTAGGAGAATTGTTTGCTAAGGGTATCAACCAGAGCTTTGTTTTTTTGTCATTCATCTGATAGTCTTTGTAATAAAAATTTGAAAACTAGATATATATTTTTTTTTTTTGAGTAAAATCTAATATGTAGCTTCAGCCAGCTGACTGTTAAACTTGGAAAGTTACTTCATTAAAAAATAGTAAAAATTAGCTTTTACTTCCTGAAAGGAGGAAATTCCAGTTTCAGAGGGTGACAGTGTCATGTTGCATGGAGACACAGGCATGAAAAGAGAGGCTCTACTTTCTTTCTATAGCAGTGCCAATTAGAAATGTCAGTAGTGGCACTGCAAACTACAGCAAGGAGGACAGGGGTAAACAGGCAAACACATCACTCCAGACTGTCTTTTTGGATGTGGAAATAGTAAAAGCAATTCCTGTGTTGGTATTTAAAGGATGAGAAACAGTACACTATGAAAAACAGTATACTCTCCCAGCTTCTGCACTTTTCTGCAAATACCAACTTAGAAAAAGGGGACTTTCCTGTTATTACTGGCATGATGGACTAGCTGTTAAAGCCTGTACTCTACCTCATTTTTTATTTCTGCAAGCCTTTCTAAACAGGGAAGATTTTCAGCGTGGGTGGGTGCCTAAGCTTGCAAAAAAATACAGAAGGGTAACAAAGAATGCTCTGAGCGCAGCTTTCCCTTACAATGATAATTACAGGTTTGAAATTTGGTTTTGGAAGCCTATTTGAGTTCAGACTGTAATATTAGGTAATGCAGCTGGGTGATCATAAGAGAACATGTGCTTGATAGCTATTTATATACAGATATGTATGTGGATATGTATAGAATATCCACTTCATTTACTGTATTTGGATTTGTGACAATGGGCTGGTGGAGATATGGTAAAGTGCAGAAATCAGTGTCGTGAAAATGCAGTTGTGTGTCAGCTTGGAGACTGGCTGAATAGACAGTGGCAGTAACTTTACAAAATCTGATGGTACTGAGGAGGAACAGCTTTCTACCATAACCTGGCTGTTGGAATAAAAATTGCTTGGCATGTTCTTTATGAGGATATTTTTTTCTTTTGAGGACTGATGAACATTTCACATTTGTCTGTTGACCTTTTCTAAGGGTTGAGGACAGAAATTGACAAAGTTGAAATTTGGATAGTTGTTTCAAGTTGGCTTTACAGGCAGCATGACTCAAAGCCACCTACAAGTACACCTGCTATTTGCCAGACAATGAATGGGCCTTCCTAGGAAATGCTTAAAGGTTATGTCACCTAAAAATAATATGTGCAGCTATGCTTACATATGGGGGTGCTGTTGGATACTGATGGATGTGATACTGCAGAGCAGCATGGACCCAAGATTATCACCTCAGAGGTGTCCTTAGAGTCCTTACTGCCTGTGCAAGTGTGGTGTTAGAAGCAACACAGATGTGAGGCAAGACTGAGCTGGGGCATGAACCCGGCCACCTCCTGGGAGGCCGTGTAAACACTGGTAGCTGAAATCTCAGCGGTAGACTGTACCCCAGTTTACCTCTTACCCAGTGCAGCAGTGCCAGGGATGGCTGAGGAGGATTGAGACTCTAACCTCTGGATATGGAAAAACAGCCGTGCTCCAGCTGCCTGATGATCAGGGATCTGGAGACTTAAAAACCCTCAAGTGTCAGCAGCTGAGGACCAAGACAGATGTGAGTTACTGTAGGAAGGAGAAGCAGCAGCAGCTGCGATTGCTTTTCAGGTTGCATCAGGCTCATCTAAACCTTCCAGCTTCAGCTAAGCCTTAAGTAAAGAAGTAAGAAGTATAGTGATGATTTATTGCCTACCAGCTTATATAACTCAGCATTGTTATTTGCAAGGTGTGTTTAGGACAATCACTGTTGGATAGTCAGTCTAGGTACTATAGAAGTTGATTGTGAGAGTTTTTTCCTTTTTTCTGAGATTAAGTGAAAACGAAATTCAAGTTCGCCAGGAGCAAGCAGTTTATACTTAACCTTTCTGACAGTCCTGCTGATACTGTCTTTGATTTTTTGACTCTTTTCATATGATCTCTTCTCAGCCATCAGGGGAAGCAGTAAACTTCTCCAAGTTCGTGTGTAAACAGAGGGAAAGCAGACTGTGCTGAGCTGTGACACTGCCTCAAGGAAGGTGAAATAACATTTCTGCTTAGTTCTCTTATTGATCCATATAATTATGGAGAAGTAATGGTTGCCTCAGAAATGGCTGCTGAAGCTGTCTTCATGAGCAGTCCACAAATATGCTGTACACTGGATATTGGATACTTCTGAGGACTGACTCCATAGGAGAACAATCTAACAGCAAAGTGTGCAGACTTGCTGTCCTTGTTTTCTTGGTCATCTGTTGACTTTGCATTTGTGACCTCTTGCATGTTTGCAGCAGGTTGTGTGCAAGTAAAGGACACATTCTCTCACTTTGAGCAGTGCCTGGCATCAGCATTTCTTTTCTGGAGCATAGTTTCACTGTCCCAGTGAACTAAATCCATTCCTTGCTCATGTTCTGGAATAACTAGGACTAGGACTAACACCAGCTATAGGATACCAGAACAGGTTGCCTGTTAGAGCAAAGTATTTTAGTAGCTTAAAACCAAATGCAATATAAAACCACACTGTGAATCATGGTTTCAGGATGTGTGTTTTCACGTAAAAAGCTGTTAATGCCAAGATAGGGGAAGTGTGTTTGCTTAAGCATGTGATTTTGAGAGCTCTGAATGCCTCAGGCGAAGAGTATCGTGTTGCAGTCCTTTTGGACTTATTGTGACAGTATCTTTGAACTTGTGGAACATGTTTGTCGGTTGGCACTTGCATTTTGGGCTCTCACACTCCCATGTGTGCATACAAATAAAGTCAGTTTCTAATCTCATGGAAATGTGGACTCACTCCTCTTGCACAAGTACGTACCCACTGCATTTTCAGGAATTCTGTAACTTCATGTTGTGGTTTAATCCCAGCTGGCATATCACATATTACACAGCTGTTCACTCACTAACCCCCTACCCCCTATAAGGGATGGGAAGGAGAATGAATGGAAAAAAGTAAAACTCATGAGCTGAAATACAAACAGTTTAATAATTCAAATAAGGGAAAATACAAGAACAAGAACAGCAGTAGTAATAGTAATTGTAATGAAGGACAGAGTGAAAACCTAAGAAGAGCAAGTGATGCACACTTCAGTTGCTCAGCACCCACTGACCAATGCCCAGCCTGTCCCCAAGCAGTGATTGATGGCTGCTGGCAAACTGCCTCCAGTTTATGCACTGGGCATGGCATTCTGTGGTATGGAGTATCCCTTTGGCCAGTTCGTATCAGCTGTCCTGGCTATGTTGCTCCCTCCCCAGACTCTGTTCACCTCCTCAATGGCAGACCATGAGACTCTAAAAAGTTCCTTTCTTAAAATAAGCTGCTTACTAACTGCTTAGCAAACCACCAAAACATCAATGTGTTATCAACATTATTCTCATACTGAACTCAAGCCACAGCACTGTACCAGCTACTAAGAAGGAAGTTAACTGAAACCAGAACACTTGAGGTGTAGTCTTTATCAGCGGCAGCATTCAAAATCAACCAAATGAAATACAGAAAGATGTTTTTGCCAGATCAGTCACCCTTCCTGCCTCATGTACTTCTCAGAAGGTCACAATAGTGATTGTGCCACCAGGCTCGTGTGTCAATTTGTGTTCTGCTTGTGCATCTTCCTGAAACAAGTTCAGCTTAGTGCCTACAGCCAGAAATTTCAAGTAACAAACTGTCTGATTTGGTCTTGTTTGGGACTGAAGGATAACCCAGTTGAAAGTTTTCGGAGAATTTTTGTCGTTGTAGTTGTTTTTAAAGAGGTGGCTCATCTTTGAGTAAAGTATAATTTTCAATGTGGTATATAATTAGTTCTCTACAGTATATTAGGCACAAGACAGTTGTCAGAGTTTCTTCAAGGATTTAAATAAAACTAGATGGTAGACCTTGTAAATTAATAGTTGTGGCTTGAGGGATATGTATGCCAGGATATAACAGTCTCCTGGACATGGGGGTGTGTACTAGAGCATAATCTGTTGTCTTGTTTCCTCATTATTTGCAAACTATGTAAGAACACACAATGGGAACATTGTACAAACAAGGAGCTCAGTGTTTTAGAGTTGGACTCACAACTTCCCTTGTTCCCTAGCTCATTTCCTCAGACATAACTAATCTTGGTACGACTTACTTAAAAGAGTATTTCTGTTGCTCCAAAGACGAACACTGCAAAAGGTACAAGTAGACAACAAAATACTGTATGCCAAATCATAAGGTAAATTATGATTAAGTAGACAAAGCTGAAGGGAAGGGGAAGCTTTAGTATGGGAGTGTTCAAGAAGTATATAGAAGAAGCCCAAAGGTTTCTCGGTCACATTTGTGTTTTTAGCTGAGTGATAAATACTTACAGATTTCACATACATGTAAAATCCATTTGAATGGGTTATCCCATCTGAAAACTTCTCAAACATCTGTTTGACTTCCTCTTGCTTTGGCATCAAATAAAAAAATATTAGAGGTTGCTCTGCAAGAGGTGTCTGATGAAAACATACCTTGACTGAATCGCCACAGCCAAGATCTAAGCCGAGATGATTTAAACAACCAAATTTTAAAGTTGGCTGTCTTGGGCTGCTTCAGGTCTAATGTTGGGATATTTGTCTGCAATTTTTAGAATCACCTTTAAACCTCAGCTAGCTGCTCAGAAAGCAATGACTGATCCTTTAGCCTCATGTGATTCAGAGTCACCTAGCCATGACTGGCCACACAGCTCTGCAGCTGCGTGGCATCTGTGGTTCTTACGGTCCAAAACCAAACCAGCTGTTAATCAGCTGGTTGTTTTCAGTAACATCTTCTGATTGTTGTTCTTTCTTCATCAACAGTTAAAGTTGATTTTTTAATTTTATTTTGTTCCCTGTGTTGGGTGCTACATTAGGAGTCATAATGTTGGTTCTCCTGTGCATTTTGTTGAGATCCTGCTGCTGCTGTTGCATGCAGGAAGATATTAACATTCATTACTTCCTTGTTTGCTTTATCTATATGTCAGAAGGCCACCTTTTTTTTTTTTTGGATGGTTTTGGTAGGCTTTGTTGTGTTAGATGGATTTTTTTAGTGGGGTAGTGGAACCATGGCTAGTGTCTGCTCTGACTCCCAAGCCAGAAAATAGTCTTTATAGTCGCTTTGCTCAAATGTGTCTCATCAAATGTCTGTGTTCTGTGCCCAAAGCAGGGACCATATAGCTGAATGTTAACAGCACATTCTTTGCAGAAGGCTGTCACCAGGTGTAAGGAAAAAGCAAACGCTTTTTTTTGCTAAGGGAGATCTTCCTGTGTCGTGAACCTTTTGGGAATTCTTTGTTAACTATTATGGTTATAGAAACTCTGCATACTTAAAAGGGCTGGATACTATTGGCTTGGCTGAATTTGGTCCCTTAGCACGTCATCATAAAAGTCAGTAAATGCTTTTTTAACTGTACTGTTGCTTCATTCGTAAAGAAAATCTGGATGAAAAGATTGTAGGATGTCAGTCTAACTTCACCCCTACTTCAGGGCAGGAATAGCTCAATCTAGCTAAAACCGTGTTTGGGTGTAGTGCAACCTGTTTGTTCTTAAAGATGGTCAATAATAAAAGCTCCACAGGCTCAGGGGCAACCTGTGTCAGAACTTTAACTATGCTTTTATCCTTGGAAAAGTAAGACTTGCCATATTTTTTTTTTTAGATTATCCCATAGACATCAAAGTCCCCAAACCAAAATATCCCAAACTAACAACCTAATCTTTCAGTAGTAAAGTGTTTGCCATTCTTAAGGACATCTGTAAGCACTAATTGAGTCGTTTCCCATTTCTCTTCCTATCAGAATGTAGTAGCAGTAGGAGCTGGTTTCTGTGATGGCCTTTGCTACGGTGACAATACCAAAGCTGCTGTTATTCGCCTTGGCCTAATGGAGATGATCGCCTTTGCCAAACTTTTTTGCAAAGGACAGGTTTCTACTGCCACTTTCCTGGAGAGCTGTGGCATTGCTGATCTCATCACAACGTGTTATGGTGGCCGGAATCGACGTGTAGCAGAAGCATTCGTTAAAACTGGAAAGGTATCTAATTCACTGGGTGAAATCTGTTCCTATAAGTACTGTCACTCCTCATTTGCTGGAGTAGTAGTAGAGTTATCTGAGTCATGGTAGCTTACTGAGGGCATACCCTTCTCTTTCCTCTCGTTTTCTGAGTCTGTTGGCTAGAATGAGTATAAAGGTATTAAAAGGTGGGTGGGTGGTGATTTAAAAAAAAAAAACTTGAGAGATGACATTCTGAGACGCAAATTTAAGAATACTTACAAGCAAGAACATAGGAGAATATTCTATATGCTCACTCAAGATTACTTTTGAAAAAGAAAGATTCTCAGTAACTTTATTTTTTTAATCCAGATTTTGTTGTCAAGCTTCTGAAAAGTGTATCATACCTCTCCTTTGCTTTATTTTTTTTCACTCTGCTGCTTAGTCTATTGAAGAATTAGAGAAAGAAATGTTGAATGGTCAGAAACTCCAAGGACCACAGACTTCTGCAGAAGTGCATCACCTCCTGAAGCAGAAAGGAATGCTGGACAAGTGAGTAAGAACAGATAAAACGATTTCCACATCCCCTTTTTTATCTCTGTAATTCTTTCTGCATATTTGGTTTTGATATCTTCATAAAAGCAATAGTCAAAAATAAAATAACTGTAGTAACAGTAGATTAGAAGTTAAATTCAAAGAGAGAAGTGAATAGAACCTGAAAATAATATTGGTGTAGGTAGAGCTATTAGCGTGACATTAAATATGTAAATGTCCTTCTGTTTGCAAGTGTATTGTTGCACGTTGCTACTACAGAAAAGCACAGCAAGTGTGTTTTAATATGTGAAAAGAAAAAAATGCATGAAAGTAGAAGTAGAGCTTCCTAAAGAGACTGTGAAAAGTCTCTACATCTCAAGTCATTGTAGGAAATTCATTACTTACCTCCACGGGGAGAAGCTTGCCGATCATCTGTATAGCGTGACTGCCTCCACCACATGGATTCTAGCTCAGATACTGCATTTCTCATTCTTAATGTGACTTCCAGTTTGCTGTAGGTTAAAACTTCCCATCTGCCTCTGTAGGTCAGGGTGTCTTTTTTGTGGTATGAAATTAAGCAGATTGCCCTGGCTTGGTTCACTTGTATTCGAGTCAGAACATGAATGATTCCTATAGCCACACACTCAATTGTCTTCTTACGAGATTAAGGGATACATTTATCTGTTCCTGTTTGTAAATGAGGAAAAATCAGAAATTTAAAAACTGCCGATCAAAAGACCAACCCTTGTTACTATTTTTTTTCAAAAGCATTTTTTAAAGTCTAGTTTTCATGGATCAGCTGCATTAAATGATTAATGTTTTAATATTATCTTTGGATGTAAGGTACCTAAGTCTGTCTCCTCAGTATACAGTTACTAAGCTAACCGCAGAAAAAAATAATTAAAATGTTGGCTTCAGTCTTTACTGTTTATGATTCCCTAAATGAAACAGGATGCTGTGTTTAAGGGTTGTTTTTTATCCTGTTCTATCTTACAACAAATTGAGTGCATTATAGATGATTTTTGGTTGTGTTTTTAATAAAAGACATGAAAACAGCGTTGCTAATTTCCTGTTGGTATACCAACATATATATGTCAGTTCTTCATAAAAGGTCTCATTCAACAAGACTTTTGAAAGCAACTTTCAAAGTGTTTTTCAAAAACTACTGCTTTAAAACATAAAACACAGTGGAGCAGCCATGGTTTCAAAGTGAAGATGTAAGAGTCTCATAAGGGTAGAATTTCATACTCTGGTCCTATGAAACTATTCCCAAGGCTATGTAGAAGTGTGCAAAAGTCAAAGTTCAGAAGAACTTTGGTAGCAGGGGAGATGCCTATTGATACTCGTGGTGCAATTACTTTTTTTCAACAGTTGTAGACCTTGCTCTCTTGATGTGCTCAGGCCTAGGATGCATTTGGAGTTGGCTAGCCCTGAGCCTGCAGTCACCCTTGGTACAGGTTTCTCCACGTGAAGTGTAGCAGTCTGTGAACAGTAATGTTCTCTGGGATAAGCAGCAGGACTTAGGTGTCAGGTTGTGGTTTGTAGCAGTGGTGCTTCTTCACTGAGAAGTAACTGCCAGTACTGTACCTAAACCTGTGGGAAACCCGCTTTTGCTTTGGAAGGTTCACCTGTTTTGTGGCCACCTGTCACATAGTCATAGCAAATTTTGTTAGTGCCTACATGTGAGCTTTTATGGCAACAGCAAATGTAACACCCCTTAAGCCCAGTACATCATACAAAGTGAGTGGTAAGCGAGGTTTGTTAAGAAATACAGAAGTAATTGTGTACATTTTTTTCTGCAGATTTCCTAGTAAGGGTTTTGCAATCTAAGCAGTTTAGCATTAGATTTGAGAGAGCAGCTATGTGGCTATAGGATATTTTTTTTTCCACCAATGAAGTAGAAACAAAACTCAAAAGTCAGTCTAGTTTGGGGTGATGTGCTGATAGTAGTGTTACTGCAATGGAATATGTGACAGTAGAATGTATAGTCCATCATATATCGTGCTCAGTACTGCTCAACACTGAAATGGGCATTACAGATAAAGCTTTAGAGTGACTGGTGGGACACATTTCCTAAGGAGAAAGTCCTAGTCCAGATGTGTCCTGAATCACTCAGAAATTAACTATTTCACCATCTCCAATGACCCTTATTTTTTATTTCCATTGGTTAAAATTCATCAGTATAAAAAGCCATGCTGGAATGGTATATGTGCTTGATGAACAGATCAACCCCTAAAATTTACCAGGCTTTGTATGAAAATTGAACTTGTCTGGCTGTTACTGTCTGGGATGGGCTGAAAGAAAATACGAATTTCTGTAAAGCATCTTGGCTGTAACAAACCTTCAGATTATCAGAGAAGCCTGAATAATTTGGAGGTTGTTGGAGATGTCGCCAGTCTGAAAAAAAAAAAAGAAAAAAAAAGTAGATGTGGAATTTTGTGTTTAAAAATCCAGGATTAATTTTCAATTCTTATTAAAAACTTGACCTTCAACATCTTCCTGGGTCTTTTTTTGTCATATTCTGTATTATCAAGTTATTGCTGAGAAGTACTGCATAACAGATGTGCCAGTCATCCTTTTTAACCACAGATGGGTACTGCTGTAAGAACAGCCAGGAAAAATGTTTTAGATTTATTTTTTAGATCACTTTATGGTTGTGCCATACATAATGAATGTCTCAGGCTCCTGAGAGCTGAGCTAGCTCAGCTAGGCATCTGAGAGTCACTCTATTTCAGAGATGCTTGCAGGTTATGCCCTGCTTTTCAGCCCAGCATTTGCACCTGACAAATAGAAAAAATAAACAATTTTTTCCATCTCTCCCTTTTCCCCTCCCTCTCCTCACCCCTTTATATTTCTTTCATTTAAGAAAATGTTACAGAATCAATTTACACTGTGTTCGCTTTCCCTACCCTCTTTCCTCAGGTTTCCCCTCTTCACAGCTGTGTATCAAATCTGCTATGAAGGGAGACCTGTTGAAGAGATAATATCCTGCCTTCAAAATCATCCAGAGCACATGTAAAATCCATCAGGCTGTTGTACTAGTGCAGCTTTCTGCCTTTTGAATTCATGTCTGGGTTCAAGTGGATGTAGCTATCATTAAGCTTTGTTCAAAGCTGCTCATAGGCAACAGGAACAACAGGAATGTCTCTGAGCGGGTATCGGTGTTTGTTCCCCAGCCTGGTTTGACACAGCACGCGGTGTTGGCTTGGTGATTGTCCTTTTACTGGCCTAACATGCAACTCTTCTAAGATACGCAATGCAAAAGTTGCACTACATGCCTGGTATGTATACACAAGTGTACTTTTGAGTTTGCTCCTACACCATAAAATACAATGCTTTGTTGTCTCTTATTAAAGCCTAGTCCAAAATCCGCTGGCACTCTGGGAAGAATCCCAATGGTTTTGATCAGAGACTGCATCAAGCATATAACCTTGAAATACTAGGAATCTGTTAGAATTTTGTTTTATTCTGTATACACAATTAAATCTTAACATTTTGCATGCTTATGACTATATTAATTTAAGCAATGTTAATGCAAAACAAGTTGTAGCAGTTATTCATGGGGCTACATGAATATTTCAATGAACTCTAGTGAAGATTATTTTGATTTTTGAAAGTTGAAATTGTCAGGCTACTTTAGAAACCAATTTCTAAATGAATTTAAAGTTTTTAATTACACTGTTTTAAAGGGAATATTCTAGAGGGGGATCATTGCCTCCCCTTCTGTTTTTTAATCCTTGCATTTTTGTATTTCTCCATTTCTCCCTTAATATTCCTTGGTGTTAGGCTCTTCTAGAATCCCATTCCCCAGAGCAAGCCAGAGGTGTTGACCTGGGGATTCTGAACCCTAGAGCTTACAGTTCATTTTACTGTTTTATCTGTGGTTATTCTTCACTGCTATTGTTGGTTGGGTGATGAAGAATAGCCTTGGGTATCCACTGCTCCAAGTTGTTCTGCTGTGTTTTTAGCTTAGCTGCAAAGTGTTGGGCTCCACACAACACTCCAAGGAATGTCAGGGGAATTCCCTGGTACAACACACACTTGTGTCATCAGGAGGGTTGTGTGCCAGTATGATGACTGCATTCATTTCAGTGCCTGCCAGTGACTGGCACATCCACTGGGCTGTAGTCCTGATCCAGCCTTCCCAGCTCTGGAGTTACTCTTTCACTGGACAAAACTTCTATGGGTGCTGAATCAAATCCTTTACAACTAAACTCCCAGAAAGCTTCTTAAAGGCATCCATCTCTTTTATTCCCCAGGGATCTCAACTAGGTTTTTTTCAGGAGCCTTTGTTTTATCAGGGAGGTTAATTTTATTTGTTATTGGAAAATTTGTGATTTTATGAAGTTTAATGGGGGAGGGTTGCTTTGGTTGGTCTTTTCAGATTTTTTTAAGATTGATGCAAGAGAAGATAGGTAAGTAAAATCTGTTTTGCTTTTCTTGTACAGTTAAGTGTGGGAGGTTTTTTGGTGAAATACATGCTAGGCACATTAATAGTGGAGTCCTTCTTCCAGCTGGGAGACAAGGGTTGGCATTAGAATTTATAGAGCAAGACTGCCCATCTCCTCTGAATATCCACGGCTAACATCTGAGCAGTATCAGAACTGTTGTTCACTGTTCTCAGTGGTGGTTTTAGACTAGAAAACATGAGCACTCACCCATCCTGAAACTTTAGGTTGTCATTCAAAATTTGCTAAAACAAAGAGGATGCCTGTCATGCTTACATATCCTGGATTACTCTGAAATAAGGAAGCTTTGGGGCAACTTTGTGCAGACAGGAAGACCCTTCCACTTAGGGTTACCATTTTTTTGTGCTCCTGTATTGTTTTGAATTAATATTTGGAAGATCTCATGAATGTCCTCAGATATTCAGGGATGTGAAAAGTTATTTTGCCTTACTTCTGATTTAGTGCTAAACATAAGAGATGGCCGGAAGTGACATCACACATTTTTGGCAGTTGGGAACATCACTGGTAGAGTTGACTTGGAGCAAGCACTCTGCTTAAAAGTTTAAGAGGATGTTTTAAGGTTGGAAGCACTGTTATGCTAACGCACACATGGAGCATACACTCCTCATTACTGCATAATTTTCAGTGTATTTGCTTATGCTTTGTTTTGTTCTGTTTTTTTAATACCAAATTGGTGGCTTTTGCTTTGTATGTGTACATATACATTATATATATAAACCTTTTTTTTTTACATGCGGTATGTAGGACAGTAGCATTTTGTAAGATACATAAAGGGCTATATGAGCTAAATGTGGTAAATTAATATATATTTTTAAATTATTTCTTTATTCTTCCAATACTTCTTCTACCACTGAAAGTCTCAAATCTTAATTGTTCTTGTTTTGTAGAGAAGTTGTATTCTAAGGCAAATCCAGAAAAAAGGTTTTTATGGAATTCTTTCCTCCAGTCTGTTACAATATTCTTTTTTTCAAACAAAAATTGAAGTTTCAGTAACTAAAATAACTAAAATAGTTTATTTAAATTTCTGTTGATAGTTCAGTATTTGCATTTGTTTTTCAGTCCTGGAGAACACTCAGCTTGGCACTATGTATTTTTTCCCCCACTGATATTTACTGCTCATTAAAAACTGTGACATGGTACTGGAACTGAATGAGCCTGCTCTGCAAACACTCTGTTTTGCCTAGTACTGGGATAGTCTTACTGAAATCATTAACCCCTGTGTAAGGGGGTCATAAATTTGTTACTAATTATTGGTTTATGAACTTTAATTGCTAAGGAAGACATTACATTATAATGATACTTACTCGACTTGCCCTCCTTACTCAACTTGCCCTCATCATATGTACTGATTTTGTTTAGAGATGTTGAATGTATACCTGTTTGAAGAGTTAGTACAAATAAACATTTTTGTCTTGGGAATCACTTTGGTTTCTGTTGTCTCATTTTACAAGGCTTGCAATTAATATTTTATTCACTTGATGGAATGTAGGCTTTTCTGGTTGTGGTATGTAATGATAGCAGATATGAGGTTGCCATGCAAGAACATAAATTTTAAAAAGAGCTATTTGGCATCTAGATGATGTCAGCATTTTCTTTCTTTCCATTAGTGATACAATTGTGTTGTCTTTGACCTCTGAAAACAGGTTCTTGTCTTCAGTTTCTTCAGTTGCTGTGGGAGCCACTGGAGGGCACTGGTTGGTAAGTGGCTGATTCCACCCACTCTGGAGTTACTCTTCTGACCATTTCTGGATTTCCCGAGGTTCCTGTATGACTGCATCTGTCTTACAGTGTGTTCCTTGTATTTAGGAGGTGGTTATAGTTCAGCACCAGATGCATGTGTTGTAGATCCACTGGAATAGAGGGAAGGAGCTTGGTATAAAATGCCCAACATATTATAACCTCCACCTGCCTTGCCTGTCATCAAAAACCCTCCCAAGTACAGGGCAACAGCCACTACCTCAGCTGTTGGACAATATGGTCAGTGAGATCTTTCACTGTCACTGGGGTTCCTGTACTGTGTACCCAACAATGTTTGTTTCTGTTGGGTGTTGAAGTTGAAAGACTTTGGGAAGTAACAAGAGCACATTGTGCTCAGTTTTGTCAGTTTGTACATTAGCCAAAGGGGTGGGAGGTGTCACAAGTGTTTATCCAGAGAAAGGAAGGTCTGCTACTTAGTGTGGGACATCATACTGTAAAACAAGTATGGTTTTCTTGGTGACCACAATAATGCATTATCTACTGAAAGCCTCAGAGCAGTTAATAAAATGAGAGCAATGTCCTAATCCATCATTTACACATAGGGATACTGAGAGGAGTAAGTAATTAGGTGATTTCTTGTGGTGCTTTTACCTCAAAATTATATTTATTTAAAGAATGCATGAAATCAACCAATAGAATAAATGTGTAAGTATCTCAAACATACCATCCAAAAGGGCTTAAATTCTAATTAGCCTGAGTCAACAGCAAAGTAAAAATCCATCATGAGAGAATTAGGATGGGCACCTTTGTTTTATGTATCTTCTGAAGGGATGATGCTTTCTCACTAAATCAATGCAAACAGGCTGGGTGTCTTTCATTGTCTGACTGCAAATAACAGCCAGGCTGTACAAGAAACACGGCAGACAAGAAGTCAGTGTCCAGTGGCCTGTGCTGATAGTTCTTCATAATTCTCCCAACTTGGACTTCATTGTGAGCCTGGAGTCATATGAATGGATTACATAGATTTCACAGCAGTGAAATTGGATAATGCTGAAATAAAATGTCCTGGAACACCTGGAACACATGGCACATCATATTATTAGAAAGCGTAAAACTGTTTCATTTCTGCCTGTCTCGTGGCTGCATGGATTTTCCTCCTGTGATTTGCCATGAGCTGATAGAAATCTGAGCACTAAAAGGTAACACTTCCATTTTGAATAATGGATGAGAAGAGCATTTGCCTTCAATCCCAACATGTGCAAAGGAGAGGTGTTTGGCATTCAGGTTAGATTAATGATGGTTCTCTCTCAGTCTCTTCTAGCTTGATTTTAGAGAATCCCTGCTTTGGGTAAGGACTTTGAGATACTCTTGATCTGTCAGTCTAATTCTTACTGAATTCTTACTGAATTCTGTATCTGTTAATTGCTGTTACTGAAAACAATTGCAGAACTAGACTTTAAGAGGAGAACAACAGGATGACTCACAGCATAATGGTATCTGTCAGTTTCCCATGTCTAAATTGAATTTACTTATTTGTTATAGTTATCTGTTACTGTATCTGTTTTAGGTTTAGTGAAGGGTAATTGTAGGAACATTGAGAACCATTTGTTGATTTTTTTCTGTAAGAAACAGTGTGAATTACTGATTTTAAAAGTGTGCTCTTCCTGTAAGTTATGCTGAAGGATAATGCGGTGAATGATGCACTGCACTGACCTATGTGAGCAGTTCTGATTGTTTGGGTGGATGTAGCTGGCAGAGTCTGCTCAGTCTAATCCACCTTGCACTCTGGTGTTAGCATTGCTCTTTGTTGCTATACTGCGTGTTTCCTTTTCTCACCTGCATGGGAGTCATATAGTGTCCTTCACCCTACAGCTTTTCTTCGTGCCTGTTCCAGCTTCCTTCTTGTCTTTGTGTAGCTGCACCTGTATGTGCTGTTTTGTAGTGACCCTTAAGAAGAGTCATATCATAAAGTGGATGTGTGTACCTGCTCACACATGCTCATCTACACAGGTAAACCCATACTTACCTTGCTTTTGAATGTTTGTGTGCACAAGTAAGCCTTTTAAGGTGTTGGGAGTCTTTCACAGGATTTTAGCAAGGCCACCAAGAGGATTAATGTTCAGCTGCCTTTGCACTAGCTAATGTCTGTCTATCCATTTAAAGCTGTCTGGCTGTGAAACTAGTGCATAGATTTCTTCCAGCCTGTCCTCGGTGCCTGTGATGGCAATAAGTCAGGTTGGGGTAATTGAAAACATTGCTACTGTTTCAGGGGAGCAGTACCACATCCATGTTGCCAGTCCCTGAAGCTGTAAAATGCCATGTTTGTAGAGAATAGTGCATATTTCATGTTCAGGTGAAAGTAATAGTGACATTAATTGAACTAGTTTGCCCTTTCTTTCTCCAAATCTGGGTTTATTATAAACTGAATTCCTGACATAGGACCATACTTCAGCTCTCAGCGTGATAGATTTTTTCTGTATGATTTGTGTTTTTGAGGACTTGGTGAGTATCTTTCAGTTTGATGATTACTGAGCACAGGCATGTGGTAGGCTCAGAAAGTACAGCCTTGGGGATTTTCAGTTTGCTCTTTTGCTATTTAAAGGCTGGAGAGAGCTGGACAGCAAGCCAAATCTGTTAGCAAGCACTGGCTGGATTCCTGATCTACATCATTTTAAATACCAGTATTTGAAATGCAAAGTCAAACACAAGCACTTGCATCACAGCTGCTCAAGACTGTGAGGCTTTTTTTTTTTTTTAACATGCTGTTCTTTTTTTATGGTACCCACTTCCTATATTCTTGCATCAAGAAATAAACCTACATGTATTGTGATCCATGCTTTAGGAGGCTTTAAATACTTGAAAGCAAAGTGAGCACAAAGCAAGCTGCTCTGTACTGTGATTGCTGAGCAGAGCCAGCCTTGGCCGTGCTTGTGCTTTGGATTAAAGCCCAGGTTTTATAGAAGTATTTTTAGTGGTCTTTTTAAACCGAATTTATATTTTTTTCTAATTCCCACTTACCATGCAAATTTGCAATGGAATGTGACAGAGGTGCTTTGGGTATTTTGTTGTTTCTGGGCTTTTATAAAATTTAATGTAGATGTCATCAACATCATTTTCTTCAAGTTTCAAGCTAGGTGGTAATTGCAGCAGTGCTTGGTCGTGCCAGTCTTCCCTTGTCTTTGTTTAGTCTTACCCTCCTGTTTTCTTTATCTGCATTTTTCAGGCTGTAGATAGATAAGGAATACCTTTCATTACTCCCAGAGCTTTAGCCAGCATGGAAAAAAAAGATCAGCATACTGCCATGTGCATCTAGCCTTGTCTTACATTTGGTGCCCAGCAGGGAGGTTAAGTGGAGTAAGATCTTCCAAGCTTTCATACTCTTGGGTTTAATCCTTATGCCACTCCCATCTTTATTCATATATTGACTGCTTTAAAATAGCAGAAGCTGAAGTTGTTTCTTAGTGGTGTTTCCTGGTGCAGTTGCTCAGTCTGCTTTAAGTCTCTAGGTGATCACACCAAGATCTTGGTAGCTAGCAATGATCTTTAACCCATCACTGCTTGAGCTTTGCAACAAAAGCTGTTTATGTTTATTCTAATGTATTCTTGCTCTGGAGCCAGAGTATCCTACACTTAGGTGTAGTCTACCTAGTTGCTATAATCACTTATATAATTTTTCCCCCTCAGAAATTTTATCTCCATCTTATGAATTACTATACATTATTCAGCTCCTTGAAACCATGTGACAGAGGAATGTGCTGTTTCCAGGTATGACAATTTCCCAGTGTGGCTTTTCTTCCAAAATACAATGTGGTTGCCTTGACAAGGCTGGGCAAGGCTAGAGCAGCAGAGGTGTTTGCTAGCAGGCACAATTAGCTTTCTGAAAGCAATCAGATTAGAGTGGAATGGGGTTGCACTGCAAACCCTACATGTAAATTGTTTTAAGTGTTAACTTGTATGTACTATGTGTGGAGAGGAGAGGGAATAGAATGCTAAGTATTGCATTTGTTGGAGCATAAGGAATGAGCCTGAGTCAGTTTTAAGCAGTGCGAGAGATGGTAATACAAGAACATGCCCTGCAGTACACAAAGAGTGAAGACAAAGCTATTGAGAGTTGATTGAAGCTCCTTTTGGCCTGTCAGTCTGTACCAGGCATGGCTTCATGGTAACAGCTTAGTGCAGCAGTGTTCCTTTTAAAACTAAAACCTGGAAAATGTCTCCTCAGAGAACTTAGCAGTTGCTGAAGTAGAAGAGAGATTTCACAAGCACACTTGGTGTTATCAAAATGCATAGAGATAAAACCATTGCTGTTGAAGTTTGCTTTCCATTCCATATATTGTTTCTACAAGCAAGAAATGGAAAACTAAGATGAGAAAAATATGCTGTTGATGTGTTAAAGACAACTTACACAGAGGAAATATGCACTTCACTCAGTTTGCTGTGGGATCATGAGAGTTCATGAAAATGTGATGATGGTCATGAGAAAGGCTGGCAAGAGAAATAGCTGCAACTTCCTCAGGGTTGCACATCCTGTATTTAACAAGTGAGAAGTAATCAGAAGTGTTGGTTACCTCCTCATCAGTTTGTGATTTTTCTCGGAGCTAAGCTAAGCAGGATTAGGTCTGACTAAGTAGTTACAGATAAGCCCTCAAAGCAAAGCTCCTCAAAATGCTCTTCCTGAATTTCTGAGGGATTTATCTTCCTTCTCTTTTGCAATTGCAGATTCAGAGCTAGAAGCAGGAGCCCTAGGTAATGGCTAGGTAGCCATAACTCTAGCTATTAACATTTTTATGTAATCTTAAAACCAAATAACTATAATGCTGCTAGCAGCTCTGCCCTGTTGTCACCAGAGGCTGAGGTTAAACAGAAATAATTGAGCAAGAACACTCCAGGTACACTCCTGACTCCAGATGTGATTTTATTCATCTAATATAGGTGGGCTGGAAATCTTCCTAGGTGCTTCAATCTGAGAACTTGCATGTTGTACCCAAGCTCTGTTCCATAGCACAAAGCCAGCATCACTGTTTTGGGGTTGTTCTTTCTTTTTTTTTTTTTTTTTTAATTGCTGTAATCAGTCCTAAAGTGAAGAGTAGTGGATGCAGTTACATGACTTTTGAAGAGGCATTCGTGTGAAATGGCCGTGTTTAGCTAGAACCTGTCATGTCAGCATGGGGGCTGGATCAGGAGAGCATCCAAGGAGCAGCGAGCAAATACTGGGAGGGTTGAACATCTCTGTTCATGTAATGTTGGGACAGTAATTAGGCCCAGAGTGCATGGACAGAGAGATTTTAGGAAACAGAATGGGAATATTTGAGAAGCTCAGCTCAAGGTGCCTTGTGTTAATTACTGAGTTAGACTAGACTGATTTAAAACTCATTATGTTATAATGACTGGGAACTCTGCACCAGGTAATCAAGCTTCACACGAGTCCTCTTTGAATGCATCACTGAAAATGAGAGTGTGGTTTATTGTTACAGAAGTTATATGGTGAATATAACTAGTTAGGGAACCTAAACTATTCAAGGCAGCCTGCTTGAGTCAGGATAAAAGCATTTCAACTGTTAGAAGGCAGTTCCTTGGATTGCTGACCTTGCTGGACGTATCTTAAGGAACCAGTGACATCATTCATCATTTATTCAACCTGGGACTGCTTGCTTTCTACCTGCTTCTGTGTCTTAAGATCCCATTTTAAAAAAGGAAATGCATGCACAGGCAACACTTGAACAGGAAAAATTGTTTAATTTTCAAGTCTGCTTTCAGTTCTGAAGTATTAGTCTTATCATATGATTTATCTCTATTCAATGCAGCTTTCCTGGGCATACCTATTTCCAAGTCTTTGTGTAGCTAGATAGAGCTTTGGAAAGATTATTTTGCTTTCAAAGGCATTATCTGTTTTGAGATGATTAGTAAAATATATTGAAATCCAGCTGGCAAATCTCAAGAAATAGCTGATACTCAGTTTAATATGGATTCAGAGTATTTGGGGTTGGTGGTGAATTTGGGTTGCCAAATTTTTTATTTTCTGTTCTTCCTTTGAATGAACACAACTTACTGCATCTGCTTTAGTCCAGCATTCTTGACTGATTATAATGAATTGGGGGCTTTTTTTGGAACAACTTAAGTCAGGGGATTCACTACCACACTCACAGGGTAAAGATATTTTCTCTGTGTAGTGATCATGGGGAGTCTATGCCTCTCTTTGTCACTCATCTTAAAAAATTATTTTCAATCACATTAATGAAGAATTGGGAAATAATTGTTTCCTTTTCAAGGCAGGGATCCACAGAGAGCAAGTACAGGGAAGGTGTAGTACTTCAAGTACTGCCTCTTCTTAATTTCCCCAAATTTGGAGGTGGACTTGAACGGTATCACTCACATTCAGATGAGGGAGACTGAGGATCTGCAAACCCTCCCTTCCCCTCTCCTAGAGAGGCCCCCTTTCATGGCTTCCTTTCTGTGTTCTTATAAAAACACTATGGAATACTTGTCCTTGTAGTAGAGATGTCTTCACCAGCATTTTTTTTTCCTTTTCTATGTGTGTTTTTCTCTTATCACTGGTTGCCTTACACTGGGTTGCTTTATATATTGGAGTATTTTTGCAGGCTGGAGGATGTCACCTATAAGTCAGCTGCTGGTTAGATAGATACCTTGAAATACCCCTTGAGGTCTCCCAGTGTTGTTCATTGCTATTGATGAAGATAATTTATTAAATCCTGCATTTCAGCACTGATGAACTGACATAATCCACTTACTCATATTTCCCTTACTTGTGAATTACATCAAGAAAACCTTCACTAGTGATTTCAGACAATCCATAAAAGAAATATTCTAGCAGAAGAAGAATGCTTGCATGCAAGAAATCATAGAATCATTTAGGTTGGACAAGATCTCTGTGATCATTGAGTCCACCTGTTAACCCAGCACTGCCATCTTCACGACGAAACTGTGCCCCCAAATACCATACCCACATGTTTTTTGGAACAAGGATGGTGATTCCATCATTTCTCTGGGCAGCTCTTTCCAATGCCTGACCACCCTTTCAGTGAAGAAATTTTTTCTAATATCAAATCTAGACTTCCCTTGGAGCAAATGAGATTTCATCAAAGTAATACCTGGTTTAAATATATCATTGCTAACTTCAATATTTTTCGTTGCACTGCCTGCTGGAACAATAAATCATGAAATTATGACCTCCCTGATTACTCCTTCACTGAAATAGCAATCATAGCATCACTTAAAAAGAAAGCCTGGCAGTTTGATGCATGACCTTCATTTGCACACATTGATACAGCTTGTTTCCTGGGCCTCTGATTGAATCCTTGTGAGGCTGGCAAGTGAGTAATTATTTGATTGGTATATTCAGAGAATCACACTGCTTTTGTAACATCATAGAATTGATATATTTAGTGACCACTATTGTTTTTTAATAATTGTCTGGATCTATGAGACGTGCTCTTGTATGCCTCTGTGTGTATATGTATATATGCATAAAATCAGATTTCTGATGTTCTGAGGAGATGAAGGTTAGGCTATCACATCCTCATCTTCATAGTCTTAACTGATCAGTCAATTCCAGGTGAACATGACAAAGAGGAAGGTTACTAGAAGATATCAAATTCTTGTAAATGCCAATAACGTGCTGAAGATATGCTCTCTGTAGAAAAATCTACATGGAATAGATTGCTCATACAGATACCCCCACTGCAGCCAGCACAACCAATGGAGTCTGTACTTTTCTTGATCATTAAGGTGAGCCAACCTCAAAATTTGTAGGAAAAGAAGCTTTTTCATTGTAGGGGACATCTGTATAACTAAAAATCTCACATCATAATTGCCTCATAGTTAGCATTAAGCCAGACATTTGCAAATATATGATGGACTTCATTCACCTCAATATCAGTAATTAGAGCCACATCCATCATAGAGCATCCTCTACTTACTCCAAATCTAGTACTGCCAACCACAGGGCTGTGCTAGTTCACATAGTTTAAATACCAGGGATGCCCTCAGCAGAAAGACTATTTTAGCTGCACTATGAGCTGTTAGAAAAATCCTTCCTGGTATGTTTTTCTCATCGTTCAAAGAGCTTAGATATCCTAACTCCTATCGGCTCTTCTCCCAATCTCCTAAAATCCCCAAATGAAAATCTTCCTTTCTTCTAAAATTCTCTTTTCCCTCACTGATCTAGGGAAGAAGCATTATCCATGCTCAGTAGCTAGTTAGCAGGGTGATAAACGACTTGACGGGATAAGCTTTCTCAAGACATGGCATAAATGGAATAAGCCTTTGTTCTGAGGAAATCCCAATCCCTCCAAAAGGCAGCCCATCATCCACCCCCTGAGTCCTATAGTCTCACACCATGCACTGTTCTCACACAGCTCAAAGCCTGCAATCTTTGTAGAAAATAAGTGAATTGAGAAATTTAACTAAATTTATCTTTCTGATTCATTTAAAAATCCCAGCAGGTTTTACTAGGCCAGCAGCAGAAAACATACTCTGTTCCCTGTAAATACATGCAGTCATAACAGAAACATTATTCTCTCTCCCCTGTTTCTTCAAACTCCCACTTCTCTTGCAGAGGATGTTTTTGGGAAGCTACAACTGGAGGATGCACTAAGTGCCTTGCATCACTGCAGGTATTTTTTCATGCACTGACACAAGACCTACCAGGTATCAGGAGCTTTGCATGCTGGTTCTTTGCATATCTGTAACACTAATACTCTAAAAGCATCTAATGATTTACAGTCATGAGCAGTGTTCTGTATATCCTAAACCACTGGTGCCTGCACCTCTGTGTCCTGCTTTGAATTGAACTTGACTGTGTTTTGTACTAGGAAGAATTGTTTCTTTGGTTTTGTTTTGTTTCAGGGCTAAGACTGCTCTGTGAATACAAACATTAGGGTAATTTTGTTCTTTGTTGCACAGAAGTCTTTTGGCACTCGTCTAGATGCAAAGATCAACTGCTGATTTGAAAATACCAATACTGTATCGCTCAGCTGCTTGCAGATTTCAGGCCACTATGTGGTGTACTGTGTCCTCTGTTAACATTTTCCTCTCCTGTTAATGGATAATATTCCATACTAACAGAAAGGGTGTGTCAACCAGTATGAGGAGCAGTAAAACATCTGCCTGCACTTCTCTGCCTTCTCCTTCCACTGTTGTGTTCCCCAAGATTAAGGTCAGTGCTCTGCCAGGCTCAGTTCTCTTATGCACTTCAGCCCTCTATGACAGAGCATGTGCACTCTGGCACCTCGCCCCAGTCAGCTGGCACCTTTCTCTGCAGATCCTGCAGTCGGCCCACTGGCTTTTTAACTTTCTCTGGATGAGAATTTTTCCACCCTTAAACGTTGCAGTCCATCTGCATAAAATTGATTCTCCCTGTACAGCATTTTCATTACCAGTTTTCATTGTCCAGACAGAGCAAGATTCAGGAGATCCTTTATTCTGCTGCCACTCTAGGAGATGTGTCAGGCATTGGTACTGCATGTGTACTGTACAGCTGGGTGACTAGAGTGTTAACAAGACTGACACTTTATGGAAATAATTGGAATTAGTTTCTGTGGTTTCTCAAATCATTTGGGTCATCTCTTGTTGTGTTGTGTATAATAAAGACCACCAAACTTGTCAATGTAAGTCTGGTAAAGAGTACATTTCAAATAAACTTATAACTTGGAATTATAGATATAAAATGATGGAGAGTTTAATGCTTTATTTAATAAATCCTTCAAATAGCTAGGTTTAAAAAATACATTCAAAAAGCCCCAACAACAAAACCAATTTCTCTTCAGTCTGAATTTGTCTAGTTTCAGCTCTTAGCCATAGTATTTGGTTAGGTTTTTACCTGCCAGCCACGTCTTCTCTCAGGGTGTATACACACACAGCAAGATCAAGTGGCCTCCTCATAATTTGGGATAATGGACAATTTAAGTCTTAGGCCTGTGTCATGGTGTTGTACCAACCACAGCAGAGCAACACAACTGACTGTTTATTATTTTATTTAAATCTGCAAGCAGACTGAGTTGGCTATGAACTCTCTCCCTAAACTTAGATGGTGCTGTGATGAAACCACGGTAGAATTATACAGTCTTTCATTAATTATCTAAAAACAAATATGGCATTGACAATTGTAGAAGGTGGTATTTTCCTCCAGCTGTTTTGCACTGGGCTTGGGTGCTGTATAAACATTACCTGCTGAGATTTCCATAAACACTTAGGCAAGCACCACCCTTAGCAGGTAGAAAATGCACATGTCTTCAGTGGAAATGTTTATATTCTCAATGATGTAATCACTAGTATGTGTTTGCTCCATAATAATATTTAAAGGTCTGTGGCGGACTGCTGACCCTAATGAAAGTATTTGTGAGTGTGCCTCAGGGACAGCCTGCCTGGACATGCTCAGGGGCAGAATCAGCTCCTTCCTCACACAACATGACACCAGACACTCTTGACTATGGGGGTGGCCTCTGATTTGCAGGTGTGAGAAGGCACAGCCACCAGCTGTGCTTGGAGCTGTGCTTGCAGGCTCGCTGGAGAGCAAGACAGTCAAGAGCAGCCTGGAAAATAAAATGCAGACAGGCTCTTGCAGGTGCACTAAAGAGCGGAGGCCCCTAAGTATGAAAACCACAACTCCCATTTTGAGATTTTTACGTAGACTTCACACTTCTCACTACAAACTCTTTTTAATTTGAGTAGATGTGCTCTCTGCCCTGAAGTTAAGCATATATATACAGTGTGCAGGGACAGTTTTTTCTAAGTACAAGTCAGCTCTGAAAGAAGTAGGCAATTTTTCCTCTGTACAGTATCTGTGACATAGTTGTGTTGCAGGGCTGGGAGGGATCTTTAGATTCCCAGAGCAGATAAAACAGCTAGTGAAAGGCTAATGCAAAGAAAATACGCGGGTTATGTATTCTGTGCTTTCTTTTCTTAGCACAGTCTCTATCATCACACAGTTTACTTGGTGTTGTGGGTTTCAAAACTGAAAAATAAAATCTAAAAGTCAGTATGTTACTGTTCCCAGCTCAGAGTTAATTATCTGTGTGGCAAAATATGTTGTAAGACAGCTTTCTGGCAGGTGAAATGACTGTGTGTCTACAGTAAGGACCTTGTCCATATAATTCAAATAAATTTCATGTAAAGAAAGAATTATTTGTGGTAAGAGCAGTACAGAACATATACAGCTAAATCCTGCCTTTTCCAGCATTAGGGTAGTAACAAGCATCTGATGATAAAATCCCATGCACTGTCATTACTTTGATTGTTGTTTGAATTGGTATTGATTTTATGTTCATTAATTTTAGGTGCCCAAGATGCAAAACAAAACAAGCCTTGTGTTCAGTAGCCCCATGTACAAACAAAGATTCTCTATGGATTTGCCAAATAATGGCCATTTTGAAAATATGGGCATCTCATCTACTCTCTCTCTCTGTTGCAGCAACACTGGAAGATCCAAGTATCTCAGCCATGAAAACCATCTTTTCTTTGTGAAATACGGATTCCTGCACAGAGACATTTGCCTTGATTGATCATGTGCCTATGGCACATGTTACTACCAAAGTACAAATCAAGTATTTCTGGTTTGGGTTAGTATAAATCAGCTTTTCCATACAGTTGTAGGCTGCCGAAGGGTAAAATATATTATAAATTATTTACTTGAATACTTTTGTAGCTCAAAGCCTACACTTTGCTAATTCTGAAAAGCCATTAGGAAATCCCCAATCATTCCTTAATTTAGTGCTAATTAAAAATATCTCATCCTCAGATTACCAGCACAATAGGATGTCAAGGGTGAGAATATTTGTCCTGGACATCCGACGTGAATCCCCATTCCTTGTGCAAGACCTGGGTTTCATGGAAAGTACGGTTCTTTTCTTGCTCTCTTCAGATTAAGTTTCCTTAGCTTTCTTAATTCACTTAGGTGGTTTAAATACCTTAAGTTTTTTGTTTGAACTGAAACCTGCTGATAACCACTGAAAAATCTCACTTATCTTTTATATGTTAATGTGTTTTACTTACCTAAAAAAAAAGTTTGAATGAGTTTGACATTTGAAAATTCTAGGATTTGGGAAGGGGGAAGGGAAGCTGTATTTCAAAACCAGAAAAACAATTCAGGAAATTCCAGTCAGCTCCACTCCTTGGGCCTGTGAGTCTACTTTAATTAGCACTTCCAGCTGGCCAGATTGTTGCTAAGAAAGTAGTTCTAGAGAGCTCGATCAGTAATGTTAAAAATGTTGATACCTCAGGATTTGAGAACAAAACCAGCTTAAATGGAAGACTCTGTTAATTAGATAATGAGACATTCAGGAATAATCCCTTTACTGAGAAACCTGATAATACTTTTATCCACTATTCTGCTTTTACTAAAACATTTGCATTCACCAAATTGCATATTTTTTCCTAATCAGAGTTTACTTCCTTATAGCAGTTAAGAAACAAGAGGTTGTAATCTTGACTGGTGTTGAAAAGCCTTGCCGATCCTTCCCTTGAAAGGTTAATTTAAAATAAAGAAAATGGGCCACCTTATTCTCTCTTGGTAGTTCTGTAATAAAAGGTTGATTGTTCAAGCATTCAATTATTCTGTTTCTGATGGTATCTACATGTAAAAAAATCTAGCTAGGCTTAGCTAGTCCCTGAAGGCTTTCCAGTTCTAGCCCTCAGTGCAAGGATGCAAAACAAAAAAAAAATTAGAGCCTCACAATTAACATTCAAAATGTCAAGTATTATGTTGTCAAGTTAAAGAATGAAATTTGCTTCCAGGAATATCAGATAGAGAAAAGCTTCTGGAGTGTTTACCCATTTTTTAGTGAAACTCATTCTTTGAATATGTTTGCTGGAGAAAAATAAGCTAACCAGGGAAGTCAGAGTGGCAGCCAGTGTTCAGAGAAATTGCCCACAAGTGTAGCCCTCCAGTTCTTGTTGAATTAATCATGATACTAGACCTCTACAACAGGCATTGAAAGTGTTCAGTATATTAATATAGCTGAAGCAGAAAACAAATGGTTCCCTATCTGTGTTTTTATTTTACTTTTTTTTCTCCCCTGCAGGAGCTGGGATGCTTAAATGACAGATGTGCAGACCAAAAGCAATGAAATTTATTGCTCTGATTCTGATGATTGAAAGAAAGCCAACACTGACCCTCAAGAATTTAGGGTATTAAGAAAGAGTTTTAGAATTATGCATGAACACTGAGACCACTGAATAACATCCTGGAAACATGGTGGGAGTATACATCCAGTGTAAAATAAATCAGCTTTCAAAGGGAAAGTGATGTGAATGGCTCAAACTTTGAAATTAGTGTTAATTTTGATAGCGGCGTGAATTTTAGCCCCACATTTCCTCACTTTTACTTACTCATCTTCTAGGTGGAAAACTGAAAAGACAGGAATCTCTCAGAGGGGAAAATCAATGCTGTTACAATGGATCCTCAAAAATAGCAACAGGAGCATGGCAAAGTAGCTCTGGCATTGGAAGGAACCTTGGCAGTGCTGAACAATCAGATAAAGCAGTTTTGAGTTGCAAGCCAGTTAAAGCAGGCCTCCAGACAGACCAGTGCACAGGTGTGTTCCGTTCCTTTAAAATATCAACTCTTATTTAAAAGAAAGCGATTAAATAGAAACACAAAACCCCCATAATCCTGTTAATGTCATCAAAAGCAAAAAAACAATTATGGTTTTGCCAAAAAGTATAAAATTCCTTGTTTCATGATTAAGAAGTTGTGTTCAGTGGTTTGAGTGTGTGGTTTACTAATGGTATTTTTCCCTCACCCAAAAAAGAAAAAAAAAAGAAAGAGGGGAAAAAAGAAAAAACCAATCTCTATGTCTTATTGTGTCAAGTGACAGGCATCGTGTTCTGATGACCTGCAGTTCATGTTTGCAAAACTCTGCCATCTTAAATAAAAAAGTCACCAGTGTCTAAAACACTTATATTGAAAGGCTTCACCAAATTGCATATTTTGACCTAACCAGAGTTTACTTCTTTTCCTAGTCAGAGTGTAGAGGGCATGAAGGTTCCACAGAGCCTGAGCCAAGAAGAAGCCCATGGAGCCTGTACTGTGACACACACTGTGAACAGAGGCACAATAATGCACAAGAACAGTTCCTTTGGGTAATTCATTGTCCTAGTTTAGGGACATTCATGTTTCCTGTATTTCTGGGAGAAACTCTCCCATACTTCTCCTCCTCCCTCCCCAGCTGCTTCAATCCCTTGCTGAAAGGTAATACCACAAAATCCAGCCTTTGTTATCCAGTAGGAGAGCAGCAGTAAACAATTCAAGGACAATAGCCACCAGACATGTGGAAAAGACTTTATTTTTACTGAACGGCCGCAAAATCCTTTGCTAATTAGAGTTCCTGAATGTTGAAAATAACTATAACCTGCTTGCCTATTGTTGAAACCCCATGGTTTTTGTGGGATGGAAGATCTCTTTAGAAACTCTTAAAATATCCAGAAATGTTTGGGTTTGTTTTTTTTAAAGGTGACACTTCAGACTGGAATACTGAAAAATGCAGGTTACGGAACAGCTTGACACTGCCAGTTAGTAGAGGTCAATAATGGCTTCATACTTTACATTTCTATTGACTTTTATGGCTTTTAAAAGTCTTTTGCGTTGTCCAGTCTCTTGGTTATTTGGCAGACCCCAGCAAAACCCCATTTCCAGCTCTGGGAGGGCTGTGTTAGCTCCTAGACTCTTGTTCCCCACCCGCGGCACTTCGCGGCAGTTCCTCTCGCAGGCGGTGGCAGCTAGTGTGGACAGCCACCTGCAGCACCAGCACGGCTCCTGCCAGCCTTTGCTGCCGTGGAGCCAGGGCTGACAGCCCGGAGGGACGATGACGGCCGGTGCAGGAGGCTGGACCCTCCAAACCGTGCTCGCCCATGGGGCTGTTGTATTAGTGAAGGCGGCTCGGCTTGGCTCCTCGGCCGCACTGGAAGCGGACGGGATCCCAAGTGTAGAGAAGTCCGCGAGGTCAGGAGATGGTCTTGAGAGGGGACCCGCTCTGACCCTCGCTCCCCGGCGCTGGGGATGCCTCGCACGGGCAGCGCCGGGTCCCGCCCCGGGGGCAGCGGCGGGAAGGCTGATCGGTCTTCGGGGCGGGCGGCCCCGCTCCGGACCCGCCTCCCCGCCCGGGGCCGAGTNCGTGCCGCCTCAGGAGCAGCCGCCGCGCCCGCGCTCGCACACGGTCACCACCACCAGCAGCTCCTTCACCGCCAACCTGTCGGCCAGCTCCAGCACCCTCGCCTACGACAGGGAGTTCCTGCGCACCGTGCCCGGGCTCCTCATGGTGACCGAGATTGTGAGTGCCCCGGGGGCGCGGAGGGGCGGGGGAGCCTCGGCCGGGCGCTCGGCCAGCGCTGGGGTGAGGGATGGGTGAGGGCGATTCCCTCAGTGCATCACCCGCTGCGGCTGCCGAGGGTCCGTGCCCTCAGGTGAGGCGCGGGGAAAGGACGAGCCCACGGGAGCAAGAGCGGCTCTACGTCCCGCCTGGAACCTGGGAAAGGAGCGCAGGGCACACGCGGTGTGTTCAGCCTCCCGTGGTATCTGCGGTATCATCACGGCCCGTAGCGGAAAGACGAGTTTTGGCAGACCGGGAACTGAGTTTTGGAGACTTTTCTGTAACCACATTGGTTGTGTATGCTTTGCACTTGATAGCACACGAATAGTCACGATGTGAGAGTTAATTTAACAATTTATGCTTGTTTCCTAGTCAATAAAAAACATTTCTTTTTGCTCTTAGTGCTTAGATAGACCTGTGAAGATTGGGAGATGAACTGACACCTTTTGGGTTTGGTAGCACATTTGATTTTTGCAGGTAGTTCATAAGGTGTAAATGTACCGAGGGCCAGGCAATGCTAAATTCGAGCACTTGCCTTAGCGGGAGGTGGTGAACAGCACAACCCTGGGATCCCTCTGCAGGCCCGTGTGCCCTCAGTGTGTTGAGCAACAGATACTCAGCATCTCCTCTTAAAAATGATGTGTTTAATTCCACTCATCTGCACTACTAATAATCAAGGTTCTTAAAGAGCTAGCTGCCCCAACTAACTTTTTGAGTTTCCTGTGTGAAGTTTTTGTTGTGTTGAAGCTTCAAGGATTAACTTATCAGACCACATTCGTTTTCAAGGCTTGAAAACATTGTGCTTCGCCAGAGCAGTGGAATGGCTGTTGCTTTTGCTGACTTCAAAGTTAAAATAACCAGGCGAAGCTTCAGGCTGATGTGTGATGTAGGACCTCTGGCAGGAACAGTGCCATTGGAGAGAGGATGCACACTGAGATGCCAGATTGCTGTGCAGGCCAACAGTGATGAGGCTGTGAAGTCAGAGCCGGCTCCCAGCTGGTACCCTGTGTGCCAGTGTCCTTGGGAATTCTGTCGATCTCTAGTAGATAGGTGATTGTAGGCTTGTTTTGGCTGCTAAACACAGGAGATGCTTCACTGTCAAAGCTGAGGTTGATCTGTGAATAAACAAGTTTTTGAAAGAATAGCTGCTTTCTTTTCCACTCTTTTTCAGTTAGTAATTACAACAGAGTTATGTACCTTTTTGTACTTTATCTGAAGAGCGATCCCACTGTAGATTGTTACAGAGGTGCCCAAGGCTTTTCCCGAGCCCTGCTGGAATGTCATGTATTCATCCTGGCTGTGAATACTGGATCAGCTGCACTCACATTGAGCTACATGGCCACAGGGCATGGACAGGCTCATGCTTACTCTTTGTTGGAAGTGTGCCTTCTAGTTTGTGTTGACAGGTGGTGTTGTGCAGCTTACCTTTCTAAACAGTGATGATGCATTTTAGGGAGATTTTGTTTCCTCTCAGCCATTTGTAACTCCTGAGATAATTGTAAAATGTGAAAATGAGCAGTTCCTGGCCAACTCAAAGCAGCTATTAGAAGTCTCTAATGTAGATTAACTTTTACTGGTTTGGGTGGTGTGTTTGAGAGAACAGAGTACAGTTCTGATATTAAGTTGAAAGGTGTAGGGCGGGTCCTACAGAAGTAGAGTACTGATAGATAGTGCCTTTAAGGAAATACTTCTAATTCTTAACTCCACTCATTTTAAAGCAGCCAGAGTAGCTGTTCTTTTGTGAAATTAAAAAAAAATGTATTAGTGAAGATCTTTATATGGAATTAGCTGAAAGAAGCCCAATTGCTATAATCAAATAGTGAGTTTATATGTGTGTGTGTGTGTGTGTACATATATATAGTTTGGCATTAGGTTTTGGTTAAACATTTTCCACCAGTTCGGTATGTTCTTCTTTTTCTTTCTGAGAGAAAATATGCTTTAACAGAGCATGACTAGAGATCCCAAGATCTCTACTTCAAAACCTGCTGTGCATATTCAGCAGTACTGCAGCTGTGTACCCTAAATCAGCCTGTTCTGATTGTTGTGCCTTGCCTCCACTGATTGGCCCTTCAGGATACTTCTGACCCTCAGTACTGATGCCCCAGCTTATAGCATGATCCTTCTACTAGGGATTTGCAAACCTGTAAATAAGACCAGCATGTAATTCAGTCTCAGGAGTTTACAGCCTGGTAGATTATTTCCAGTCTTAAGCTCTGAGCTCTAAAGAACAGCTGCTGGGGTAAGAGCATCCCTTGGCTTCTGGTGCCCCTTCTCTGGGACACCTGTGACATGGACAGGGAAGAGGACTGTTTTTAGTAACATCTGCTATCAGTGCGGCTACTCATCTGCCAGATCCCATGTCCATGTTAAAGCTGGGCTAGGGGCATTAAACAATGGTGCTAAATGCTCTGAGAGTTTGCACTGTGGGGCTGCATAAATATTTGATTATTGCTGCTGTCAGTCAGCAATGTGCACGCAGCAAGAGGGGTGCAGGCTATGTCTCCTGGCTCTGAAACTAGAGCTCTCTTCTCTGTGCAGGCAAAGAGCAAATCCATGTTATTCTTTGACCAAAGAGAACGGAAAAGCAGAAAGCTACCACATAAATGAAATATTCCAGCCCCTTAAATGAAGGGTCTTGATCAGGTTTTTCTCCCATGTCCCTAATTTGTGTATTGTGAAGATGAATTAACTGTGTGGATTTCCATGTGTGCTGGTAACCAGCCTACATCTGCACTGAGACTGTGGTTTAATGGCACAGTAAATTCAGCTTAACAGTTCCTACTAAGAGATTCTTTGTAGTCGTGCAAAGCACTGGTCTGCTATTAACTCAGTCTGCTGTTTCAAATTTGCTCAAAATGAGTTAGCTTTATAAAGACAGGTTTTATGATTGATCACGTATTATCCATCCTTTATGTAGCTGCTTTAGAGCCTGTGTAAATGTGGGATGAGGCTGACTGTGCCGATTCAGCAGTAATAGAGTTATGTACCCGAACCTGGTTCAGCTTAATTCTGTAATGCCTTTTGGTCTAGCTCTGCACACATCTAGCATGAATGAGCTCAGAAATGCAGCCTGAAGTGTAGGCTAAATTACCTGGTGCTGACAGCTTTCCATTGCCTTCGACGTCTGCCTCCATGACCAGAGCAGGTGCAAGGTTTCCTGCCACTCACTTGGAAAGAACTGGGGTCAGTTTATTTTAGTGGAAAAAGCAGAATGGAAAATGCCACTGGTTTCTGAGAGGCCTTTGGAAACTGGCATAAAACATAACTTTGGTGCATGGAAGGCTGTCCAAAGCACTTATATACAGAAGTAGTGGTGCTTGCTGGACAGGGCAGGGGCTTCTTACTCTGGAAACTTGCATTTACTGGCCTTAATTGGCCATTGACTCTGCAAGTTAATTTATCTGCGTCTCTCTAATTTCTCAGAATACCTCATATATTCATGGAATATGTGTACTAATCTTTGTAAGGAGCACTAAGATTCGTTTGTGAAAAGTAGTATAGAAGACGTAAATGGTGTTACACAAAGTGTTTAAATGAGAAAATGATATGTCAATTTCCTGGGCTGGAGCTGAAGTAAGAATACATCATATAAAATAATTGATACTGATTCCTACAGTGTAGCAACACCAGTCCCCCTGGAGGATTTACTGTTTCAAAATGAGCAAGTATAGCAATTTCTAGAGATATCTTTTGAGTGTTTCTTTTCTGTGAAATGATGGCCCAGAAAAGCTACGTTTATCTTCCTTGGACTTTTATGGCCAGGAAAAATGATGGCTAGTGATACCTTCTCAGAGCTTTAAATCAGCTTCTCAAGTCAAGCATTATGGATCACTTTGGGGAGGTGGAGGGTTTTGTGGTTGCTATGGATGTAGTTATAAAAATATTTGCTTTCTTGCAGGATGACATTGATCTCTTCAGATTGTTGCTTCACACCAGTGTGTTGCTAGATGGAGCCTCTTGTAAAACTTGCACTACTGATTTTAAGGCTTGTGATGGCTATTTGACCTTGACAAAAACAAATACTTACATAGCTTGGAAAGGTTTAGAAGGTTGTTACTCTGCTGCTGCTGCTGCTGCACATGAGATCTTGTGATGGTGTAAATTTTAGTAAACTGTAATTGCAGTTGCATTTCTCTATGCTCTTCTATGCACATTATTCTTTGAAATGCCCAAAATAAAACAGATACTTGAATTAGAAGCCTGATAGGAAGTTATTTACTTTATTAGAACCACATAAAAATGGGGTTCAAATTTATGTTTCTAGACAATAAAAATAATTTTGATCACTGGTTCATTATTCTTCTTCAAGTGTTAGACATTTGAAAGTTTAATTCATAAAGGAAATATTGTTGACTTTGTTTATTCTAGTAGACTGGTGACCCTCAGAATATTAAGTAGATATTGAAAGTTATGTCAGATCTAAGATATTGAGGTTGTCAAAACCAGAACAACTGGAAATGTGCAAGTGTTTGTTCAATAGACTTTTCACTTTTTTCCTGAGAGATGCATCAAATTCATCTACAGATATTCAAGTTTTTAATTAACTCAGCAATGAAGTCATATAAGTATTAAGAAAAACAGAAGTAAATACAGAGGAGATGATCTACTGTGAGAAAGCTAAAATACAAAAATTGTACTTAAAGCTCTCCTTGTATTTAGCTTTTTCTTTTAGTCTTAAATCTCTGACTACAGTTCAAAGCTTTATGTATATTTATTACATCTTTCTCCTGCCCTCCCATTTCTTGGAAAAGCTCAGATGAATTCACAAGCATGGAGGGAGTTCCAAAGAGCCTCTTTCCTCACCTGAGTGGCAGCAAGACTCTCTTCTTCTTTTAGGAATAGTAGAGATTTTTTCTTTTTTCTTATAATGTGATTTTTACTCCAATCATAGTATGTCTGCTTGCAAGTAGTTGACAACACTGAGCTACCTCCTGACATGTTGAACAAGTGCTTTGCCTAGAGGAGATGTACACAAGCACAATCTTAATATTATTCACTTTGAATTACTGAATGGAAAAAATCAAATTCCGTAGTGACTAGTCAGTCACTTCATCCAGCAGCTTCATGCTCGTATGCATGAATAAGAAAACACACAATATAAAGTCTCAGCTCTCTCCTTTGGTCTTGATCAGACAAAACTCTTGCTGAAGTCAGGTTTCAGTTCTGCCTTTTTTAGCTACTGTTGTTCCACTGCTAAACCTTAGCTCTCTTTAGTGTACTGAATACACACATCTATATGATTTCCATCTTCCTTCAGGATCGTATAGTTATTTAAAGTTCTGTTTCCTGTAAGATCTTTGGTTTCCTGGACAAGATGAGGGTGTTTCCTTGGGAAGAGGTTTGGGGGACACAAGAAAACAGAACCTTTTGAACATGCTCCAAGTGATGACAGAAACTGTGTTAGGGCTTAAGTGGTAGGAGGGTGAAAATGCCTCTTAAACTGAATGAAGATATTTTACCAAAGGTCAAAAATGCAAAATATTCTCAATACGTCAGAGTTAAGGTGCAATATGTATGAAATGTCATTATCTCTTCATGAGAAGAATGCTTTAAAGTCATACTTAAGCATCTACTTTGTTTTTGGGTGGTTAGTGAATATAATATAAATCCTTCCTCCTCCCTCCCCCCCTCCCTGAACTCTAGAAATTATTTTTCTTTTGTGCCTGCAAAAGTCCTTATGCACACAAATTTAATTTTAAATAATCTTTTTGGGCTTCAGTGGCCTGTGTCTGTATGATAGTGAAATGTGCAGTCCTCCCATTATTCCTAATGGAATAGAAAGAAATTCCCAGGTGCTTAGCTTTAGCATGATGCTGTGGCTGGGTGTGAGTCATGAGGGTAAATGGTGAGGTGACCATCATGGTCTGAGGACAGAGGTCAATGATATAGTTGCAAAGAGACTGTGACTGCATTCCTGAAAATTGTCTTTTTCCAAATATGCACAGGAGTCCCAAACTCTGGGGTAATCGTGCTGTGGGAAGACAGTGGTAATGCCAGATACCTGATGGAGATACCTGATAATGATGGAGACACCTGATGGTGCATTTTGTCCTGAAATGAATTCAGATCCCAGACTTGTCTGTGTCTCTTTTCTTTGTGGTTGTTCATTTGTTGTTCAGTTGGGATTTTTTTCTTCTCCCATTGTGTTATATTCTTTTTTTTCTCTCTTTCTGCACTGTCATTCCTACTTTCTGTTTGGAATTATTTATAATATACTGTTAGACCAAGACCACAGATTAGAGGATCTTAAAGCAGTGTATGCCTATCTAAAAAGCCCTGTTTTCCATGCAGTGTATGATCAAGAGGTATTTGTTGGCAGTGTAGTAAGAATGTGAACAGGAAAAGGACACAGAAATAAGTTGTCTATGGATCACACTGGATTCTTGCAAAATCATTAATGCTATATAGACATCTGAGTCCATTATCAAAATGCTGCTTCTGGAGCAAAAGCAGATGCCTTTCACTCCCTGCCCTTTGGATGGGAGTACTCCTGTGTACCAGGGGAGCCTGCTGGTGTGTCTGCTCTGTTCTGTGTAGCACCAACAGGCAGGGTTGGAGCAGCGGTGCCTGAAAGATTCTTCTTAAAAATTAAATTCTCAAAGCCACAGAAAAATTCTCTTGGGAACTCTGAACCCTTCAGAATGGGAAGTGTGGAGGGAATGATGATATGTTGTTCTTGTTTGTCGATTGCCTCCTCATTCAGCCTACTGTTCTTTCCTGTTCTCTTCTGGGAATAACAGTAGAGCCATATATTTACTTTATAATGGTCATGTAGATAAATATGTGTGTATATATATATATATATAGACATGCATATACACACATACATTTATATGTATAAATAGGTTTTAGCTTCATTTTATTTTGGATAAAGTGTATATTGTATTGTGTGATATTTCTGCACTTTTTCACCTTTGAATTCCAGAAAAACAGCAGAAAGTGTGTCCTTGCAGAGAGGACCTAGCTCTTTTTTTTTTTTCTGTGGTCAAACAGGAAATAGCTTTTAGCATCCATCAGGCCTTTGGCAAGTTAGTTCTGTTCCTGTGGCCTGAGCCAGTTCCCCATGGAAGCTGCTGGCACTAATTCACCTGCCTCTGAAAGGACCAAATCAGGTATTAGGCTCTTAAAACTATAGTGTTTTAGGAAAGTTTGGTGTTATGCTTATGTTAATGAACTTAAAGAGGCTGAGCTCTTGGTTCTGCACGCATTAATATGGTATCCAGGCTTTGCCAGACCTCTTCACTGCACAAGCTTGGATCAGTCCTGGGTGTGACTGCATTTTTGCCAAGCTAGAGCACAATATTGAGTGTTTACATTGACCATTTTTGCAAGCTATGGGTGTGCAGATGACACTGATGCAACCACAGGTTTGCTGAGAGAAAAATCTTCAGAGCAAAACAAAACCAGTTTCAACAAATTGGTATTGTTAGAGGCATGCAGTCTGTGCAGTTTGTTCTGGGCAGCCACAATGTTTCTGGTCTGATTTAAGATATGCTAAAATCAGATTTTGTAGAACTGAGATAAAGTAAGTAGGTGTGGTAATAATCAGTAAGGTGTCAGTCTCTGGATATATCATAATCTAGTTATGAAGAATGAATAAATTGAAAACATTCCAAGTAGGACCCTGGAAAGGGGCCATGTGGGAAAAGCAGCCTGTCTGATCATACTGTGGTAATCACTTCTGGTGTTTAACTGGTACCCTAATGTGCACAACTTGAAAAGAAATATGTCAAGAACCTCTGTTTTATATCGGAAAATAAGAACAGTTTGTATCATCAGCTTTAAATGTGGCTGCTGTTCCAGGCCTGAATTTAAATAAATTCAAGGTGACTCTCTTTTTGCACAGATCCATTTATTTAGCCTCAAAGTTGTGCAGCTGAGGCGAGAGCCTGGTTTTTTTCCATTCTTTTCTTTTTTCTTTTTTTTTTCCTGTCTGTCCCTTTAATGTATATTTTAGCATAGGTTCTCTGCATTCAACAATAATGGTATTCCAAAGGCTTCAGCTCCTATGGCAGGTAATAGCTGAAAGGGGCAGCACAGTTTTGAGACAAATATGAGGAGCTGTAGGTGAAACTTCAAACTGGAGACAGTGTTGCAGGCAGGAATTCAGCACTGAGGGACAGGGGAAGAGGTAAAAAAAGAAAAGCCTCTAACAAAAGGAAAACCTATACAATGCGTCTTTAAAATGACACTTCATCTGATAACATCAGCTTAGGTTGTGCCCAGCCAGAGACAGCCACTGTAGGGCAGACTGACAAGGATCAGGTGAGGAGAAGGTGAGTGTGTGGTGGATGCCTGTTGCTACTGCTGTGGATTGGAAAGCATAAACAGATGCACAATTGTCCTTTAGAGGCTCAGGACACAACTATGACACATGCTGGGGAGAATGGTGCTTTTCCCCACTCAATTCTTAGTGGGGAAAAAAAGACCAAAAAATGACAGCATTTGTGCTGATTTGGTTGTAGTTTAATTTGTAAACTGTGATGTACCTTGCTATCAGGAACCTCATGTGCTGTTTCAAAGAGCTTGCATGTGTATAGGCACTTAATAATTAACAATTTTAAAACACTATTATGTTATTAAGGTCTTGGAAATTAAGAAGCACCAAAATTATTTTCATCCTGGCAGTGTTGGTTTCGTATTGAATTGTGTGCAGGTACTGGAATCCAGTCAAAACCTGATTAATTGTGTTGTTTTTGTCAAGAAACTTCTGTCATGGTCATTGCACAGAAGAGCTTTTCTAGGCATGACTGGGATATTGTGCACACAGCATTGGAGGAAGTCATGTTGTGAGTAAGGAAAGGGATTATTCAAAGGGAGAGGATGGTCTCCTGGCTACTTGCTTCCTTGGAAAATTTGATTTTTGTCTTCTGCTTCAACCACAATATTCCTATGGGATGCTAGACAAGGCAAATAAGCCCTACATATCATTGTGTTCACGCTACTCCTTGTTTTCTGAATCCCCAGCTTTGGGTCTGAGTTGCAGAAAAAACAATTATTCTCAGATGTGTCTGAAAGTCACTAGGAGCTCTGTGTTCTAAAGATGCAAAATGCAGTGCCATAAAAAGCGCTGTGGGAAAGGAGTTTTCCAGAAATTTGGCAAAAATTGGCTTTTGACCCTAATTTTAGTGCACTGGCTAAAATTGGGATAGGATAGTACTCTGTCTCCCAGAGATGTGTTTAATAGTTTATTGATGGACTTGTGGGGCAGTACAGACAACACAGTGTTTTTCAAGAGCCCAAGCAGATGCAAAGCTCTGAGTTGCAGTTCTGCAGGCCATGCAAGTAAACAGGCAGAAAGCAAAATAGGGGAAGGCATTCATTCTGTAGGAAGTCTTCCCTTCTGTTGTGGCATGCAGGTAGTGGTGTGGACAAGGGGAAAGTATGTGGTCAGAAGATTATAGGCTATACCATAACATATACTTAACTAAGGATAGAATTAAGATGTGTGAAGAACTTGTTTCTGGCAGTGTTGCATACTTAGCTGCAAGTATTTCAACATGTTTGTCCCTCTCTCTCGTCCACCCCTCTGCCTCTGTCCCAAGTCCTAATCTTCCATCTCTCTTCTGTGGTGGGCTTGGTTTTGTTTTGTCTCCCTGCCCCATTTCTTCAAGCCCTCTTGTCCAGCAGCTCAGGGCAACTTGCTAAAGGCCTGCTTTGCATGATTTTCATCTGGTCTTCTTCAGGCTTGACAGGGAAAATCAACGTAGAAAATGCAGTTCCTACACTAAAAATTTGGCAAAATGTTGTTTTAAGAGAGGAGGTGTTAGGCAACTGAAAGAACAGGCTCTGCTCAGTATGAGACATCCATCTATAATGGTTTCATAAAGCTATGGGTGGACAAAACTATGAAAAATACCATAGTATTTTAGAACAGTATTAGAAATACCAATAGTGATACAGTGATTTAGGAGGTTTTTGGTGAATATTGTGACATGGTTAGTTCTTGCATTCATCCAGAATGCAACTTTTTTTAAAACAAAAGGCATAAAACAGGCTGGACAGAGCTGGATTTTTTTGAGACCAACCACAACCTTGTGGTGATCTCAGTGAAAGATGAAAAAGGCTGAAAAGCTCTTCAATATAAAAGATTCAGGCTGCATGGAAAAGCAAGATCCCTGCTGGAATCTCTGATTGATCCTTCAAAGCCTCTCTGTGTGCATAAGCCATGTTCGTTGGACTGTGCAATACAGTGACAATTATTGTGGATTACCAGTTGACCTCCAAGCTGAAAATATTTCTCCTTCCTCATGCTGTTACTAAGATATAGCACAGTACAAATCAATACATTAATTAGTGTTCTTTTTATTTCTCCTAATGCATGGGAAGGAGCTTGGATGCCAAATAAAATCATACTTGACAGAAAGACAGTTTCATTGTGAAACTATTTAGTTTTGGAAAACCACAATCCTTATTTTACTCTTTTGAGTACATACTTATATTACTGGGACTTAACTTAAAAAGGCAGTGTGCAAGAGCAAAGTAATGACCTACTTGAGGAGATGGCTTCTCTTGTGTGTTTTCTGTTTGAAACATGAGCATCCATGTAAAGATGTATAAAACTAATCTTGAACATACAACGCAGGCCTGTGGAACTGTAATTTAATGATGAAACTTGCCATGAGCGAAACAGTAATAAACAGCTTATATGTTACTAGGTACAATTTCATTGTTCCATTTGGTATATTAAAAGGATTTTCTGTTTAACTTGTCAGCAAAAATGGTAGGAATCTTACCCAGGAGAATGAGGTTTCCAAGCAGTTTTTTTCAAACTGGGGATTTCTTCCTAGACTTTGGCAATCATGAAACGTGACCAGACGCTTGTACAAAGAACCTGACATTCTCTTTATGCAGTAACAGACAACTATCTAGCAAATGTTTGCCCGAAGTAAGCAAGTCAAGATAATGTGTTAAAGGTGAGATGGGGTCTCTTGTAAAGTGTTTTACCAGCTCAAGTTAAAATTAAACTGAGTACACAGTGATAAATGGGAAGGAATTCTCTAAGCTTGGTTACATCTGATTTTCACTTTCTTACTAAGCTGCACAGAGAAATGCTAGTCTTGGGGGGGGGGAGAAAAAGAAAAAAAACCAGACCAAACAAAAAAAACCCTCTCACCCCCAAAAAACCCCCAACCCACCCTGTACTATCCTGAAGTAATTTTCACTCTAAAAACTGAGCTTAGTTTCAAAATGCCTCTTCAATTTAGGTGTCAGTTTAAAAAAAATGGTGGAGAAATTAATTTAAAAAGAACACTTAATTTTCACTTGTGTTGATTGGTGTTTCTGTAGATTACATATTACATGGGCAATGTACACAAGCCAGAAGATGACCCTGAGAACTGGTGCAAATACAGTCCAGATGAGTTGATGGGAACAAAATCAGATTAAGGTCTAACATACATAAACAATATTGTTATGAAGAGGTTATAATGAATCAGTTCTTGATGCCCTTAAAACCTGTTGCAAATTTCCCACTGACTTCAGTCATCCCAACATATCTGCTCACGAAATGAAGAGAACATGAAAGCCAACCTACCGTGAAGTCTGTGTGCTCTAATCAGCGCTGGCATTGTTTGTCAGGCTCCTCAGGACCAGCAGCTCCTTTCCGAGAGTCGTTTCCTATCTGCCTGTTAGCGTTCGGTGAAGGGCGGCTCTGCTGCTGCTTCCGTTCAGCGCTGAAGAAAAGGGTATGCCCAGAAACTTTCCCCACTGGTTTCTTCTGCCAGGGCCACGGATTAGTCTGATAAAAGAGATCACCTCCCTTAAGACCTTTCCTCTCCAATACCCCTGTGTGGAGCACTCGCTGTCAAATTAGATTCAGATTAGGAGGAGCCTAATTAACAGCTTTTACCGTTTTCGTGTTGACCTGTTGTGCTAAAATTGACTTTGGTAGAATAAAAGGCACAGTTAACCCACTTGGTACCAAAATAATGCCAACAATTCCCTGTCATGCTATCTGTTTTTGTGCACAGTTTCTTTGGCTTGAACATCTAGCTGATAGATGATGAAAGGGGAAGCTTTGCAGATCCATTGCTTGGACATGATCTTTTATAATTCAATTGCCTAATTTATGTATTTCTTCAAAGCTCCCTATAGCCATGTATCCCACTGTACCAGGAGATACCTTATTTTGTAATGAAACACTGATAATTTTTTTACATCCACATCATGATTCTATTAAATCCTATGTATCAAAACAGCTCAGCATCACAGCTATCAATCTAAATTTGTTTATTCAATACAACAGATGGGTTTGTCCCATAGCTGTCCTGCCTTATCACTGGATTATCAAATGATATATGCCTTTTCCTGTATCAAAGACAAATTGCTATTCATGCTGTGCTCTTCCTTTTCCCTTTGTGTGAACTAGCAAAGCTCCCAGCTTGTGATGTCTCTCAGTGCCCTAATTCCTTTTTGGTTTCTTGGCTTTATGTGCTAAGACCTGTAATATTGTTGGCAGTAGGAGATTACACTACATGCCTCTGTGTTTGCGCACATTTCATCATAGTGGGCTGAGTTTTCAGTGTGTGTGGATGTGGGCATTTTGATATAGCAATAATTCATAGCTTGAAGAAAGGGATATCTGCAAAGTGCTACTTTTTTAGCACTTTATATGTATGTATAAAAATATATTTTTACTTTATATATATGTATAATATTTAAGTTTTTTTAAGATTTTTTTTCCTTTTTGATTTGAAACTAGTAATATCAGGCTTTGCAGGGAAATTGTGCTAAATATCTCTGACTGCACACAGACTTTTTGAACAAAAAGCTGCCATGTCATTGTACAGGCTTTCCCTTCCCCCCTCAGTGGGAAAACAGGAACTTCTGAGAGGGCAGTAAATAGCTGAAATACTCAACAAAGAGCACTTGAACTAAAGGCTGGTAACACCTCTTTATTGTATCTGCACTATTGTCATTCTAGGGAAGAAAATACTGAGCAGAAGAAAGCCCTGATCCAAATCTGAGGAAATAGAAAGGGGAAAAGGTGTGGAAGTTAGCTAAGTAAATATAATTAAGTTGACTGTGTATATTGGGATGCTATAATATAAACAGCACTACAGGAAAAGGCTTGGGTTTTTCAGAAGAACCATTTGTGTGGGAAGGGCAAGTTGTAGGCTTGCATAGTGATATGAAGGCTTTTTATTCAAAAAGCTTATATGCAGCCAAAGATATTTAGGCTATTTTTCCCCCAAAGCAAGTGCAGAGCACACCCTGCTTGTAACCCCTCAGCAACTTGGCTGATGCTACCTTACCTAGAGGTCTCCCCATAACCTTGGCGTGTGTGCTGCATCCCTTGCTGCTCATGAATCTCAGCTCAGATGCAGACAGCCTTCAACAAAGCCAGTGGCTGTAGTTTTGGATATTGGTGCTTTCAGCTGCCTGCACCACCCCAGCAGCCGACCCAGTCATAGTTCCCCTCAGCTTGAGCTGTGACCTGAGCTCAGCAGTGGTGGTTGACTCGTAACCTGTCTAATGGTGGAGTCTGACAAGGTGACTGCCCTCCATTTATCTGCCTTTCCTATCAGCCAGTGGTCGATGCTGTGGGAGCCTTCTCCTCTCTTCTCACAGCTGAGTCTGTGCATGAAACTGTGTCTGTGCATGAAACCTAGTCTGTGCCCTGAGACAGAGCTGTGTCCTGGTCTGCTCACTGGGCTTTGGTAGTGCAGGGGATGGGTTGGATGGGATGGAGAGCAAGCAGTGTTTTCTCAGTCCAATAGTTTGATGCCATGCTGAAGAGATTTCCCTGAAATTTAGAGCAAAGTTCTAGCCTGGGCTAGGACTTTGGGCATGCTTTGCTAGATCCGTTTGGGGGTCGTACCAGCTTTCAGTCTAACAACATGCTTTTCTCCCAGAGGAAACTGCCCTGCTGACAGAGGAGCTGGAACGAGAATGTGTGGGAAATACCTTACCACTGAGAGGTGTAATTGCTCTAAACACTTTCAGGCATGCGAGATTCATTAATCCATATAAATCCCTGTAGTTTGTAGCCATTCTGACATCTGTGAGCTGTAATGGGTAATTAGATTTAGAGGAGAAATGGAATCAAAAATTGTGGAAAACCCAAAATATATTAGCTGTATTGTGGAGACAGTGAAGCATGAGGGAATGCAGTGAGAGCAGGAGCTCTTGGCGTTTCTGTGTTTATGCATTACAGGAGGCAGATACAGAACTTCTGGTTTCAGGCTGATAGCTCATAAATGCAGACAGCTGACGAGGTCTCCATGCCTTGCTTTTCACTGCAGTTCACATTCTAGCCTGTGGTGATACCACAAACCAGTGATTTGTTTACCTCAAATACACTGAGCATTAGAGTGTAGTAATTGAGGAGCAGCTTTGTCTGCAGTCACCCTTACAGGGCATTAACCTCTGGCACAAAAGCAGCACTAACATCTGAGGGACATTAAGTCATTTCTGCTCATATATTTAAATCTGGATAAGCCAATGGATTGAGGGGGGTTTTTCCTTCTTGATTGGAGACTTTTTTCTTGCACTAGAATGCTGGCATTTGTCACCAGTTGTTCTTTTCTTTGTTTACATAAGGCCCATTGAAGCAGTTGGAGAACATTATACCCTGCCCCACAAACAGGCATGTATACTTAATTTATGACTTTGGTAGTTTGAATTTCAAGTGTCAGGTATCCCACAGACCTTTTTACTTTGTTCTTTTATGCTGCATGCACTGCTTGAGTATTTATTATGGAGAGCAGACAGGCTATGGGAAATCCTTCAGGCTTGTGAACTTTTTTCTTCAGAACCTTAAAAATAAAGTTATGGAGCTTTAAAAAAAGGAGTGTGACTGATGTGTACAGTTGTTTTACTCATTTGGCCAATTAATTTTTTTTTCATTTGGCATTAATATTTTCACTTGCATATAATTCTTCACTCTAAAGTTGCTTTAGTACCCTAAACATCTCTGCAAAGCATTAAATGTGGAACAGTGGTAACAAGCCTTAAATAAACATCTGCTGAAAACTTAATTCTGGATTTGTTCTTGATTCCTTCAAAGTCAACTCTTTCTACTACTACCACAAAAATAATAAAGAGAAAGATACATCAGAATGAACAGACCCAATGTAGCTTGTTGCCAGAAGCAATTCTAGTATTTGTGGTTATCTCTTGTTCAGTTCTGTCTTGTCAACAATTTTGAATATGGCCCTTAGTTCAAAGTTATCTTTGATATATTGGTGACAGATGGACGTTTTGGAAAAGGACATGACTTGAAACTGACTTCAGAAAAATTCAGATGAGAAATGGGGCCGGGGTTTTTCACCAATGAAAGCAGTAGACATTACGGCAGCTTTTTTTAGAGACAAGATGAATTTTATCATTGCAACGTCTGTGCCAAGGTGTCATCTCTTTCCAAAAAGCATGTTGTAAGTTGAAATCTTTATGCCACTGGCAACATGGCCAAAATGGTCCTTTCTGACAGTGAAGTCTTTGAACATAAATGCCTCCAAGAACAGCATATGCAAGTGTTAAATATTTATAGGCATGTGGTTCTTCTGTGTTGTTATTGCAAAGTGTACTCAGGAAAGAAAGCAATTTTGCCAGAGAAGGAAAAGGATTTTTCATTGAGGTGCTTCTACAACATGTGGATCAGTCTTTGTGAAATCTTTAATCTTTACCTAAAAATGTGAATCACAGTCCTAGGGTTGGATTATTATATCTGGGACTCAATATCGAAGTAGTCAAGAGATACAATAAACTTCTAACTAGGCAGACAACAACAGATCTGAATGCAGACTTTTCTTATCCCTTTACCATCTTATTTTCTCCTCTGTTTATTAGGCAAGGGGAATTTTGATGACTAGAAGATTCTGTCTCACAGCAAGAAAAAATTCTGTATTGTACAAAATCAATTTTTGTGGTTTTCAGCTATGGAAATTAAAAGATACTTTCAGTCTTAAGTTTTTTTTTGAATGAGCAGTTAAGGATTTCCTCCTGTTTAAATGGATGAAGAATGCAGCAATAGATTTTCATAGCAGGTACTCCCTTTGAATTTTCCATTGCATCATATCTGGCTTTATGACTTTGTATCTTAGCTATAGGGCAAAATAAAAGTTATTCCCAAAGAAGTAATAAGCTTCCTATTTTAATGTAGCAGCTAAGACTCATGAAACAACGCTGCATGCCCGCTAATTATAGCATCTCTATTTACATGGCCTAACAGGAAAATGGAGATGTAAAAATAGCAACAAAGAGCCAGTGACATTATTAATAAAGCAGCTGTATACAGCATTGTTCTCTTGTAGACACCATTTAAACAAAGTGAACAACATAAATAATCAGTGATAATTCATAAGTAGCCATTGTTAGGAATTTTCTTTTAAAAATAGTTCACCTTATTAATGTAAAAACTATGGCAAAATGACTTTTTTTTTTTTACAGATGTGTATTTCACATGCACATATGCACCAAATGTTAAAAGTAGCTTACAAAATCACTGCCATTTATTGAGAAGCTGGTATTTTTCTACCCTCAGGAACTGTAGCCCTTCAGGGGAGATGGGAAGAAGGACAATAGAGTGCTGCAAAACTTCTTTCAAAGGAAGAGTTTGTATGTCGATAGAAGAGGCAATATCAAGGTTGAGGAAGACTTTTATTGTATGCGATTTTATTAGATCAAAAGAACAAATTCTTCCTGCCATCATACTCCATTAAGAAACAGTAGTAGTGTAGTAATAAAACAAAATAGTTAATAGTAAATAGCCCCATTGGGGAAGACACGTTCAGACAGACACAAATGGCCCTGTATCTTTTGAACTCAGAATCTGCATCTGCCCTTTTCCAGTTTAAATAATAAAAGAAAAAGTAAAATGAGATTACAGACAGTTAATGCATTTTTTCCCCCTAGTTTTTCTGTACAAGGGCAATAATTTCCTCACAATGCACTTCCCAAAGGCAAGAAACAAACATTGTATTCAGTGAACACAGCAGGTTAAGCCTGCACATTTAATTTGTGTAAGTGCTTTATAAAGGAAAAATAGTATTCAGAACTCAAGGGCTACAGTGTGGCCAGAAATACGCCTCTAGTGCTTGGCTTGAAGTAGTCCTTCTCAGGAATGACTTCTCAGGAAAACTGTCATGTGTTTGTGAAGCAGTCACTGCATTTGTGTAAAGGAAAAGGAATATGTTAAGCTTTTTTGTCTGCCCCACCCAAGCTCCTGAGCTGGAAGGGGGCAACCCTGTCCCAGAGTTAAACTGCAGCTGCACTCTGCAAGTCCTTTCTGTCTTGAGAAGAGATGTGAAATTCATCATCAACTGACATTCTTGGTGAATGTGAGGAAGCTTCTTCCTTTGTCCAAATCTCAGCCTCATGTCTCAAAACAAGAATTCAAAAAGCTTGCCAATGTGGTTTTCCTTTTTTTTTTTAAATTTGAATTGCCTCAAAGAAGCAAGCTCTTTTAAGTCCTTCCACCAAGTAGCTGATGTTCCTGACTAATGTGAGCTCTCAAATCCACACATAATTTTATAGTATGAAGATGTAAAATTTAAATCAATTAAATCATATGGCATTGTATGAGTGTGATGATAGGTCTCCTCACAAATCAATTCAGTAAATTGCCCCTGCATTTCATGTGGGTAACATAGGATTTGTTTTTACTTCTCTACTGCCTCTATGGAGACTGGACTGTTTAGAGGACTAAATTGAGTGTTAATTTTCAAAGAAATCAGTTACAGCTTCTACTCAGAACTCCAAAATGTATTAATATTTGAATGTTAAATAAAAAATCATTCAGCCTTGTAGTTTCACCAATCTTGATTTATAAGCAGGCTTTTGAAAAGGAAAAATTATTGGAATATGGAATTTAATCACTACTTTTATATCTGAAGGTGTTTGTACTGAATCTTCACGTTTTTCCTCAAAAAAGCCATCACCTCTAGAGGCTGCACAAAAGCAGCCACTAGGAAACAAAGAAATACCTATCCTGTGCCTTATGTGTCTCTGTGTGACTATTCTGCTTTGTAATTGTCTGCTTTCAAATTTGTACTTGAAGGCATGGTTAGATGAAAATTTGCTCAGAAAGTAACTGAAAAGGCAGATTTTTTTTTTATTTGATTCTAATGTGCTATTACTTTACATTCTCCTTTCTCTGCTGCTGAAGGGTAAAATGTAGCAGCAATTCCAGTGAGTAATTCCCAGTTCCATGATACTGCAGTGTTTGCTGTATCAGTGCCACTTCATGGTTTCCTGACAGGGCTGGGGGGAGGCAGTGAGTTTGGAATCAATAAGCATTTCTGCACAATATCACCGTGTTTCTCTCTAGGAAATTCTAGGTGGTGGGAAAAACCCCTGCCACGGCCAGGCCTTGTGGAAGGAAAAGGGAGTGGCAGCAGCATTCTTTTCAGTAGCATCCCTCAGGATTGCTCGATAAGAGGCCAGGCAGTCTCCTCTCCTTGGTGTTTAGATGCTCTTGTCGACCTTTAGAGATTGAGCTCTGTGGAGGTCATTGCCTTGCACTGTGTCACCCTTCCAGAGAGGTAAGTGCTGCTTAGGTCAGGCTGCTTGTCTTCAGTAGCGTTTTTTGTACCACCCCTCTTTATTTTTACATGACACTGTGGCCCTGATGGAGCCACTGATAGAAGTAACCAGTGCGGTCCCAGCCAGCTGCAGCAGCTGTGAGCTTGCAGGTTCTCCTGGCTGCCCATCTCACTGTATTCTGCATCAAGGCGCTTCTTTCAGACTATAGAACATGATGGGCACAGACAAGGCTGTCTTCTACTGCCTCTAGGTAGATAAGATGATGGGTAGCACTGTGATACCAAGTTAATGTATGCATAGTGTACAGTAACCTATATAAATTACTCCATGTGTGCAGATCCCCAGGCAAAACACAATGTTGAGTTAGAATTTACAGGCATGGATAAGCAGCACTGTGCTCCTGAATGCAGCCCTCAAACTCCAGAGCATTTAATGTGGAAAGTGCCCTGGGACAAGGACCAATCTTTATGCTTTGTACACATTTTAATGGCCTGTTAATGATCAACCTCCACTCTACTAAGATAAATTTCATGATGATATAATTCAAGCCAGATTCTTCACAGTTGCTTGAGATTATTTCTTGTAATTCTACTTTAGAAACAAATGACATATTGATGTGGCATGTAATCATATCATCCTATTCTATTAACACTTCTGCATCTTCCAGTCCTTGGTTGCCAGGGTTCAGGAAAGGATGGCAAGTTAAAACCAGAAGTAATGGATCTGGTCAGTGGTCTGTTTAGCTCAGTTTCTAATAGTCACTGATACTGAAAACTTAGGGAGGAGTGTAAGAAGGAGCATGTACTGCAAGCTTTTCTTCTCTGTTATGGTTTTCTACCTTCTAGCAAACTGCACATTTAGGAATTTCCAGTGCTGAAGATTGCTGACTGTCCTGACTGTCATGCATGTATATAATATATACAGACAGGGCTGACCCAGAGTGTGTATGATGTTTCCTATGGCATTCTGTGATTTGGTTATGTACTGTGGTTTTTTTTTTAATTCTTTTTTATTTTGTTTTGTTTTTAAAGACCATTTCATTATGTTTGCTTTTCATCTTTTTGTGTGATAATTTAGCAGGATGCTTCTTGTGTTACAACTCCTAATCTACTCCTTGCTCCCTCTTTATGCCACCTGACATTTTGCAGACTTCTGTCAGATCCTCCTTCAGTCTTCAACAGAAAATTGGATCTGTCTTTTTTTCCAGCTTTAACTTTCTTTTCTTGTAGGAGCTGTTATCTGTGCCTTGAATAATCCAACTGAATCATTTTGTAAGTGGAAGGGAGGAATGAGCAGAACATACTCAATGTGTGGGTACACCATTGATTTATAAAGCACTCTGGTATTTTCACTTTGGTAGAGGTTTTTATTACTTTTATTTTTTCCCTAAGAGTTTCTAATCTTCCATTGTAACATTTTGATGACATGAACAAAATTTACAACCGGAACAAACTCTTGTTTCTTATTTACCTCCTGAATATCCACTACTCTGCCTCTAGTTATTAATAGAACTTCCTGAGAAACTGTAAGAAATCTGTTGTCGTGATTTCATAATTTTGATGTGGTATGTCTATGTTTTCTAGAAAACATCTCTTGCTTTTTTAATATAAGCTACCTCCTTAAATTTACTGTATTACTGGTGTTAGCTCTGGTTTCACACATTCCATGCATATTTCTCAGGTGAAGCAACCTGTAATGTGCTGGTGGCATGGACAGCATGATTCCCTTACTGACTCCCACCCCTGGGTTATTTTTCTGGGATGCCAGATGCAGTGAACTGGAGCACAGTATCACACAAGACTCCTCATGCATGGACTGGAGTAGAGAAGGAGTACCTTTGTGATTTACACCTTTTTAGTAGGTGGTAGATTACTAAGGTGACATGAAATCGGGTGTGCTGCTGCATTTTGCACAGGTGCTGTTGTCTTTATGTCTGGGCAGTGCCCATTCTGATCAGAAAAATAAGTTTCTCACTTGCACTTGCACTCCCTCTCTCCACTCTTCCCAATGAGACTTTATAATAGTTTCTTGGGCACTCCTGAGTGCTGGCTCTGCCTCCCAGTGTGACTCCTTTGGGAAGTGCAAGCTGATACCCTTATTTACACATGCTGTGGCCAGTTCAGTGCATCCTCACTGCATGGCTGCTCTGGATAATGAGCGTCGCCATCTGAACACCAGGACTGGACTTTCTTTACTGGCTCACACATAAGGAGGTCTGGTCCCCAGTTTTTTAGGCAGAGGTGCTCCTGGACTCTTTTTTTTTTTTTTT
>WBNO01032585.1:107622-125357 GCA_013400575.1 Peucedramus taeniatus
TTTTTGGGGTGGGGGGGGTTGGGGTAGGTGTGGGAGGACTTCCCTGCTGTGTGGAGCTGTGGGAAAGGCAGCAGAGGTCTGTCAGCCTTGAAGGGCTTTGTCTGAAGTCTCATTCCGGAATAGGTGTGTTCCCTATTGAATGAAGTGTCTGCCAGAAGGCTTTGACCCATTTCAATCTTGGGTCAGGAGGTTTTCTGACATGTCATAGGATTTGGACTAAACTCTGGGGTAAGAGAGTTCAGTTTTTGATGAAGACACAATTCCGGAACGTATTTTGGCACATGCTGCTTCCAGCAGTTTTCTTTCTTAGGAAATCTATCCTAAACAACAACTCTGGAGGGTGGGTCTCTGAAGCAATGGTCAGTACTGCCACTATTTCAAGCCCATTTAGCCTGTAGTGAGGGGTGTGTGCTGGTGCTGCCACAGAGCCAAGAGCATGACAGGCATCCTGAAGACTACTGGGAAGATTCAATGCTGAAACTGGTTGCTTGAAAGTAAACAGGTGTTCAGACAACTTTTAGAAATTCTGGGAAAGTAGATGTGGTAGTTATTCTTTAAATGTCTCTCATGCAAAACCATGACATTAGAAGAGACTGAATTTTGGGCTTTTATTAGGCAGAAGTGTTTTCAAAGCTAGGAGAGACTTGAGACCTGTAGCTGCTGCTTAAGTTTGATGCTAAGGGCTGTACTATGCAAATTATAAAATTGGTATGTCCACTATGACCACTGGCATGCTTCTGTGAGCACTGTGGATTTTAAGTTTTTTTCTGGCAAGGCAAAGCTGTGAAAAATCTAATGAGAAGGGGAAACTAGTGAGTGGCTCATGTCAGCTCATTGTAATGTTTGGTGTTTGAAAAAAATATGTTTGAGACTGGGAAAGAGAAGCAGTAGGGTAAGGCAAGGTATTGATTGATTAGATTATTCCAGAGTGCATTCACATGGCCCTTGAAATTTCAAAGAGACTTAAGCAAGGTTCTTATATCTCTAAAACCCGTAGCTGAAAAACATTTTTGAATTTCCTCATCTTTGCACCTTTACTTAGTGTTAATAGAAATATTTTAAGTTTGAATCTTTCCATTTAAAAACATGCTCATCACCTTTTCTCTGACTGCAGCAGACTTCATATTTTTTATATTTTGTCTTTTAGTCTGGATTGATGTTTGATTTATCCAGTAATTATAGGCTTTCTAATTATTTTTTCTTATACTTTTTTTTAAGTGAAACACATCAAGTGCTCTTATTTTGACAAGTTCATGAATAAACCTACAGTTGATGTTGCTGTTGTACCTGGTATGAAAGTGAACCTGTTAAAGTTGCTTTGGGAAGACACTCAAATTTGGAATTACCCTTGTGAAAGATTTACACATACACACACACACACTCACCCACACACGCACATGTGGCTTGGTTATTTTAAGTGGTCCTTTCCGATTTGCAGGAGTTTCGTTGAATGGAAATTGCCCGGATTACTGCTGGGCAAAGTGTCCCTTTCCCAAACAAAAAAGCAATGATTGTGCTCGCTCTAGTGGCAGAAGGTGGAATTTTTGTATGTTGTTTCATTGAGGATGTATGAGAGCACAAAAATTATGATTTAAAGACACTTTTAAAGTGCAGTGCAAATATTTACTCCATTTAGCCTGAGCTGTAAAAACATTTTTTAAAAAAGTAATTCTGTATCTGTAAATAATCTGCAAATAAATGGATAAATATGTAAAATTCAAAACAGCTGGAAATGATATAATTAAATCTGCCTGTTCCTATGACTGACTGTCCTGGACATGTTTTACAGGAACAGTAGAGGGAGAATTCTCTTTTTCTCACTCTTTTTTTCTCCTTAAAAACCACACCAGCACCACCATCCTGGTATGTAGCCAAGGGAGAAAAGGATGGAGGTTGAGACATTGACAGGCTGCTTATGCTGCTGCTAAGGTAGCTCCTAACTTGTGATTTCATAATGAAATAATGATGTGCAATAATTTAGAATGGTCTCTCTGTCTTCTAGTTATAAATCTCCTTTGCTAGGAAGAAGAGGCAAGATGTCTTGCCTTCTTGCTGGATGCTGTCCATGTTTAGGTGGCTTTGCATACAGGAGGCAATTCAGGCTGCAAATGCACAACTCTTCTAGTATCCATCTGCCATCCATTTCATCTCTGCCAGTAGCAACTCCATATAAATCCTGCAGTGCTTATGGTTGCAGGAAGCATCTCTTGGATAAAGGATAGAAAAAGCTTCTGGCAAACATGCAAAAAAAAATTTTTTTTTAATAGGTGAGCCTTAGGTTTTTCTTCCTGTCAGTTCTGCTACAATGAGACTTCTTTTATTGTGGAAAGGATGTATACACATTTTTAACCGTGTTGCTGAGTTAACCACTCAGGAGAAACGCTGGGGAATTCCAAACTCCGGTATCACTGGAGAGGAGTTATTACATAGTAGCCTTTTTAAATGTAGTTTGCAAGTACAAATTTTCTTTTGCAGTTTTTAAGCTGCTTTAAAAAGCAAAACTAGATACACAGATTCAAAGTAGCACCTGCTTTTATGCCTGCTGACTTGTGACACAAGACAAGAAGTACCTCATGTACTAACAACAAAGCCCTCTTTTTTTTTTTTAAGTGACTAAATAACCCGATACTTTTGAAGTTCTCAACACTGCAGAAGAATTATGGCATTTATTTAAGGGTTTGAATATGTAATTAAGCATCTAATTTTAAACCTGCACACTCAATAATGTTGGACTTTGCTACCAAGTTACTTCCTTTTTATGGTGTCTGCCAACTGCTGAAGTATGCATTAGTGCATTGACATATTAATGCATTTTAGTAATGGAGGTACCTGATCAAGCAGCAGCCAAATGACCACAAAATAAATGTCTGAGTTGAAATCAGAACCTGCCATAAACAACAGAAAACTGCTTGCATTTTTCTTGCACTGACATCCCTATTCCCATCTGATTTGAAAAACCAAACCCGGCTGGTGGAGCCCTTATAGTCTTAGGACCCAATACCCCCTCTCATCCATTACCACATGCATTGTTTTCTTGGACTTTCTTGATGCCTTTCCCTCCCCCTTTCTTGGACTCATTTTTTCCAGAATAGTAATATGTTCCTGTAATTCTAATTAAGCATATTCTGACTTGCTCATAAATTAAAATCAGATAGTTAGCTATTACTAATACATTCTAGCCTACCTGGTCATGAGATACAGGCCTTCCCCAGTTCCTGGGTGGAGCTTTCTCCCTTGTCTTAGAGCTGACCTGGAGCAGTGAAGGTGACTGTGCACTGTCTGTGCTTGCTGAAATACTGCAGGCACTCCCCTGCTGTTGCTGATCTTGGCTTTCCAGTACTGCTTGCCTATCACTCCCTTGCCAGATTCTGTACGCTGGATGCTCATTGAGATGACATTTGAATACAGTCTGGTTTTTCCCAGTGGCGAGGTGTGATAACCAAACCAGTAGGAGAAGTGGCATTCTCAGCTCCAGCAGATACAGCAGTGTCACCCAGTTTGTACTGATCTGTTGAACAGCAAATGTGTCATGTAAGGGACAGTCAGAAAATTACGAGGCACCGCAGAAACAATCTCAGTATTTAGCATGCTGAGAATACCAGCTAATCACGGAAGGTTGTCTGGATTCCTTTGGCTCCTGAGGTATTTTGTAGATGCTGACGGCCAGTGTGAACTTTAAATCAATTTATTGTGTGTGTTTACATATGCAGCGAAACCATTTGCCATATAATTTAACTACACAGAGTGAATTGTTGACCATGAGCTGATCTGACCTTTTCAGGTCTAATCAAGAAGTCTGAAATATTATTTTAGCCTGTCAGCTCCAGTAATATGCTGTAAGAGTATCTGGATCTAACTGAAAATGTCAAATGTGCTCTAATATGCAACCCATCAAAGTTACGAGGCAGGAACCAGTTAAGAATATAAATCTGTAACATCTGTGGTGCATCTCAATTGCCTGGGTGAGTTGTTCTGCCATTGATACAAGCTAGCTAAAAAGGTGGATTAAAAGCAATTCCTCAGAATACAGGTGAGATGTACAGCCACCTAAATATTAAAATGATCTTGAAAGAGGGGTGATAACTCCAGGTTAGGATACTACTGGAAAAAACAGGGCCCAGCATGAATAGTCGTGCTCTAGGGAATGTCTTGCGAGCTTCAGTGTGTGGTTATGTAAGATTAGTGGTCTCATTTAACCTCAGAATTTTCCTTTTTAATTTTAATAATGTGCTGCTTGTGAAGATTTTGCTTTTTTGAATAATAATCCATTACATAAGATGAGGTATCCTTATCAATCTTACTGCATTTAGTAGTAAAAATTTTTCATAGTCTTGTGCATTTCATGAAAAATCTACTTCTATATTTAAAAGTGTTCTAAAAACCAACACTTATAAGCAGAGTATTTAATGATGTTTAATTTTTTTTCCTCACCTTCAAATTTTCTGTTCTTGGTATTTTATAAGATACTCAGATCTAGGATAAATCCACCTTTAATAATTATTTATCAAGCACGAGATCAGTTGTTTATCGGCATAATTTCTGGATGATGAATTTAAATTTGGATTAAAGTATATGGGTGTAATGAAAACCAACTTTGTATCCTAGGAAAATTGTATTTTTTTAGCTAAACAGTCTATCAAAATTGTTTAGCCTTAAACACTTGTTACACTAAAATTGAGTTGCTTTTTATCTGATTGTGGGTAGTTCATGCAATTTGAGATGCTATTAACTGAATTGCTACTATTAGTAAAACGTTGTTAGAAGTAGAATTAAAATTAACTACGGGAAGCATTGCTGAACTGATAACCTTGCATTGAAAATAGTGTGTTTTAAAGGATCCTCTTAACGCCGTTTGAATTGTTCTTACTGGGCAATGCTGCCCTCCCCTGGTACGCTGCGAAAAGCAGGAATTTTTATCCCAGTCTGAGCCAGTTCTAGAGCTTCCTGTTGAAGAAAAATTGGTGAATTGGTGAAAACGGTGAGGGAAGAATGCTCTTAAACAGACCATTATATGCTTTCTCTCTTAAGGGAGAAAGAAAATTCCAAACAAACCATTGCTTTTATGTATGCATGATGCAGATGTAGATGAATGTACAAATAATACACACTGAATCTACTGTCAATACATGGTGGAGGGCTAAATTAAGTTTGTATGGAAATTTGGAGGATGAAGTGGTAGGAGGACCAATTACAAGAAACTTTTCTTTAACATTATAGTTTTGTCTTGTAAACATGAATGCTAGATCTGTAATCATTATATATATGTTCAGTTCTGCAACAGAGAAGTAAATGTTGCCATGGCCAGCAGCTTGGGTGGGAATAGGATCGGCTCTTGTGAAAATGAAGCTGTACCAAAACCATCATCTGCTGTCAGGGTCTGTTGATTACAAAGATATCACCACCAGCTCAGGAGTCCCTTCACTGCACAGTCCTGAGAGCTGAGGAAGGTGGTCTAAGGAAATATTACTGCTGCATGGTCTGTTCTTTAATGTACTTCCCCAGGTGTCTGGTACTAACTGCTGCTGGAGACAGAATATTGGAGTAGAAGATTTTGTAGGCTGTCCAGCTGTGTTAAATGTGTTGTTATTTGCTTTAATTTTGTAATCCTTCCATTTCTCACTGCTAGGCGATTTTACCATAGTCCAGATAGCAGAAAGAGCTAAGCCTTGTTGCAAATACAGGAATTTTAGTTCCCACATCTGAGTCTAATGAAGTGTGCGGGGTGGGCTGTTTGTTTGTTTGTTTGTTTGTTTGTTTTTAAGGTATAAAATATCACTTTCTTTTCTTTTTATGGATAAGATTTTTCTAATTGCTAGGCAACCTGCAAAACACACAGCTTTTTTTTCCTGTGGCATATGACTTATGTTTTGCTTGCTCCTTATTCCTTTTAATGCATTGGAGATCACCTAACACTGGAGAAAACTGGAGAGAGTATGTTAAAACCTCTGATTCACCTATTTCTTCGTGTCTTAGATCTGAACAGATTGCCACATCACAAGGGAGGTTTTTCCCCCAGACTGGTTTGCTTGAGGACTTTGCTTGAGTGTGAGTCCTTGTCTACTACTTAGGGTCAAGTCACCTGGGAGATGTTTTAAGAACTGTGGAATATAATGACATTCCCAATCTGACTTGCTCTTCTCCATATAACTTTATACAGTTATATGCTGTAGTGGTGTTGATATTTTACTACAACCTTTTACCTTTAGTAAGGTCTAGGAGTTATTCTGTGTCTGTGGTGCCTGCCAATCCACAGAGCAGGTGTGGGCCATTCTGAGCTCAATTCCAACTGGTAAGTTACCTGTGACTGGCAGATAGAACCTGAAGATCCCAGTGGTCTTTCACAAGCTGTTGTTTCTAAAGTGACATTGTTGGCAGCAAAACAGCAGCATTTGCCTTCAGCAAGTAAGCTACAATAATCAATCCTCTCTTGGGAGCTAGCTGTAAAACCACTGCAAGTATGGCTTCAAAGTAGTTAAAGGTTGAGCTAAATCAAAAGATAAGATGCCTTTCCCTTCTTGACACCCTGCCACAGTAAAACCAGTTTTATATGTCCTTTTTTGCTAGATCAGTGTTTTGCCAGTGCATCATCCCCATTCAGCTCATCGAATGGTTCATGTGAATGGCAGTGGTGTCGCCCCTTGACCTTGAACAAATGTACAAGGTCTAGAAATGTGTAACAGTTTTCTTTCTTCTCTGTAACTTTTGCAGGTGTTGGGGCTGCTAGTGTGGACCCTGATTGCTGGAACAGAATACTTTCTCTATCCAGCCTTTGGCTGGGTGATGTTTGTAGCTGTGTTTTACTGGGTTCTCACCGTCTTCTTTCTGATCATCTACATGACAATGACCTACACCAGGATCCCACAGGTGCCATGGACCATGGTGGTAAATATACCCATTCTTTGTTGTTCCAGGTTTGCTGGGTTTTGAAAAGAATAAAATATTGGTGCATTCTACATGTATATTTAACCAATTCTACTTGTACTCTTTGCAGATTTTTCCCTAATTACTGTGTGGCTGCATACCTGCAGTGTTTAACTTTCATACTACTCACACACTTTCAAAGCACTTTTTCTATGATGTTTCACCATTTTGTTCAGCGATTGATGAAGTGACTTGATTTTTAATGTGTGTGTGACTAATACTTATGCACAGTGACCTCTTTTCCTCTCTGTAGTGGTTACATCCCACGAAGAATGAGTCTGTTGCTGCCTCTGAGGTAACAGACTTGGCCATGTAGCTTAAACAGCAGAAATCCCTACTGGAATCAACACCATGCATTAGAAGCAGGACTTGGGCTCTTTAAACATGAGTCTTCCTCTGCTAAAGCTAAAACAAGGATAGTACACAGGTAGCAACACTCAAACAATCCATACGTAGTCTACTGTGAAAATAGTGCTGAGAATTATATATATATATGTAAAATATGTATCATGTAATCCTTTGCTTTGAGCTCAAGAGTTAAAGCAAATCAGATAAACAGCTACTGTAATTACAGAAAAAATTCACAGGCACTTAAAATGCAGATCCAGTTTTTATGGTTTGAGCAAACCTGGCCAGCTCTAACTCTCAACAGTATATTTTTACCTCATTTGCATAACTGGCTGTTCTTCAGGATAGTAGATCCTAAAAGTCATTGTCATTTCAGCCAGCTGGCTATTTGTGACCCATCTAAGAATCACTATAAATTTTATCTTTGCATTTGTTGGATACAGTGAGATACTGTTCTTTTTTTTTTAACAGCTAAATATTATTGACTAGAATTCTGTTATTTCTATGATGAAATGTATTTGACTTCTGTGTTGCTAACAGCTTGTTATCAGCTATATTGTGTATGTGACTAAAATTGAATACTAGAATACTCTTCTCTTTTAGTGTTCCCATTTGCTGCTGCAATAAATAGCCAGCTATAGCAATTACTAATAAGAACAACCAGGATTATGTTCAGATAGCTTCTCTATTTTCAAGTTTCATAACCAGCAATTACCATTAAGGCTGTAACACTGCTATAGAAATGTTGGATTATTTCAATTACAGCAGTAATGTGTCTGGGTACATTTAAAGGTGTGGGGTTTTTTTTCCTATTGCATTACATGTAAGTAAAGTACATTCAAAGGGAAAGCATCTTTATATCCATTTGAATAAAGCTTTGGTCATTACCCTTTTTTCATCAGCTGAATGCTATTATGAGACAACTGCACATAAATGAGTTGACCTGATCTATGTGGTAGACAAACTGGAATATTTGATTTGTTTCTATTTCATATCAAGTAAATTTCTTGCTCTGAGTTCAAAATATATTGTAGATGTACATAAATGTATGTCTAAAAGGTAGTCTCCTTTTATATAAAAGGGTAATATAAAGAAAAAATAAATACAAAATGAACAAAAGATGCTTGTGTTCCAGCTTGTTTTGCCCTAAGGTATTAAAATAGCATTTGGGAACAGCCGTTGAATTTGTCCTCTGCTGCTCCTGCATGGCCAAGAGGAATATTGAGTCTCTTTTAAGAGAGGTGCTTTTAAAGTCTTTTTGGAAAGAGCATGACACACACCTTTTTGAGTGAGTTTACATCCACCTTTACCCTGTTCTCTGAAGAATCCTGAATTTCAGTATCTGCCAGCTATTGCTCTGCCTCCTTAGGTGACAGTTAGCTCAAACTGTTCCTATTGTATTAAGTATCCAAAATTACATCTGGCCATGTCTGTCATAAATTCACTTTTTGCAGGTTAAGCACATTACCAAATTGCTTAAGATGCAGTTACTTTTACTGCAAATTAACCCAAAAGATGTGCTTCAAAGCTGACTCTCTTTCATAGTGCAAGTTTTTTGCTAAAACAATCAATGGAAGCTTTTAAAATCTGGTGAATTTGAATTTAGGAAGCAGATGGTAATTTAGCATGAACCATTTGGTTTGAGTAATATATTGGCAGCAAAGGCCCAATCAGCTTGCACTGCATTCCATCTTCCCCAACAGTGTTATTTCCCAGAGCAGCACTTCACAGAAATTATGTGTTTTTTTCTTTTTTCTACATGACAAGATATTGCAGGGATTTGTAGCTTTCCAGGGTAACTGAGTCTTTTTGGAATGGGAAATCTGAAAATAACAACAAATACTCTAGGTAATCAAATTTGGGGTTTCTAAATCAGTGCTTTACAGAAGCTCACCAGGACCTGCCATTTGTTGGCATCTCATCCCAAAATTGACAGTTTGATATTTTATTGCTGTACTGCCCAGATAAAACAAGGGATGAGATCTGTGGATAGACATAGTACCTTTTATTAGACAAACTGATATAGGTGAGATGAACCTCCACTCATTTTTAAGTGTGTGAATCAAATCTCAAGTGCCAGTCCTTGGACTCCATCTGAGTGCTGAGGCACTGCCCAGCCCAGTTCCCTGCAGAAGGATAAGTGGATATTTTCCACTGTTCCTTCTTAACTTCTCTTCTTGAGCTGCAACTTTTTTTTAGGTTTTGCCAAAGCTGGTGGAAAGTTAATTAAATTGTGGGTAATTGGCATAAATTCCTAGCATCCACTGGGTCACACGGTGGGAATTAATAAGTTGGAATTGCACCAGCATGGCAACATTTAAGCAACTAGAGCAACAGAGTTAGAGGTTATATTTGTGTGACACTCTGGAGTGCAAAACTGGGGTCAGGGGCTGAAGGGAGCTGATTATCTACAACATGAGGACCAGGTCTATATTGAGTTACCCATTCCTGCAATTGTAACTAGATGCAAAGCATGGCAGAGGCATTCCACTTAAACATGGCACCAAATTTTTATGCCTTAGACAAATAGCAGGGTGGAGTTTGAAGGGATTTAACCTTTTTTTTTTTTTAAATAAGAAGAAACTTCCATGACCAAGTAGTGAAAAAGTAAAGGACGAAGTATTAAAATCTTGTACTTTAAAAAAACCCTCACACATTTTTCTCTTTCATCTTCTTAGACATCTGTTCTGTCTTCCTTTCCTGTTCTTTCTCACATGCAAAAACCAAATAAACTTTTTGTTTGCTCTCTGTAGGGTTATGTGAGGTCATTGTTATCTGCTTTGCTTCTTTCTTAGTACCCAGAGACATTAACTTTGCCTCTTGAAGAGAAAATGCGGCATCTGCCATGGATGGGTCTTGATAAGCCAAGCAGTCCAGTCAGACTGTTCTCCTCCTTGGATTTACCTGTTTCTTTCTCCTCTTAAAAACAGACAGGAAGGAAAGGTACTGAGAGATGGAAGAATACAACTGAGAAAAAAAAAGTCACCCTCTTTATGTCTTTCAGTAGTGTAGAAAACAAAGTTTTGGAAGCTTTATAAATACTCTCCATATGCCAGGAGTTATTGGTTGCTATCTTTGTGTAGATTAGAAATGTCATCAAAGTACAGTTTGGTCTTGTTTCTTTGTTTTTTGAGGTTTTTTTTTATCATGTAGAGTCATATTCTTACTGCCTAACCCTAAGGTTGAGGTAACCAAACTGAGTCCTTATTTTCACCTTTGGAAAATCACAGCACACCAACTTTAAGAATTTTCCGGATTTAGTGTGATGGAAAGAACAGTTTGTCCAAAATATGGTTCAATGTTTATGGATCTTCAAAGCAATTAAATTTTAATCTTACAGATAAAAACAGGGAAGAAGGCAAAAACAGTTAACAATGACATTTCTGGTGTACACTGCATGTGTTCAGTGTATTTCAAAAGAGCATTTTGTAATGTTAGAAAACAAACGCCTGTGCATATTAATGACTTATGTTTGTCTTTTCAACAGGGTCTGTGTTTTAATGGAAGTGCCTTTGTCTTGTATCTCATTGCTGCCATTGTAGATGCATCTTCAGTTACCAAAGATCTGGACAATCACAATTACAACAGCTGGGCAGCTTCTTCAGTGAGTTCATTTTTTGTTTAAATCAGTTCTATGTCCAGTAAAGTTTTAGCAAATGAAGGCTGGTTGGAGGTGTGGGTTGAAGTTGCAGGTGTTCTGCATTTTGAAAAGCTGCAGAGTGATAGAGGTCACATGCAAAACCTATAAGTAGCTGCAATTTAGTTTATAATTTTTAGAGGTGACTAGAAATTCCACCAGGAGATGACAGTCACATCAGAAAAGTCAATAATGTTTTTAAGATCACACTGATTTCCTCCTCCCTTGCCCACATTTATTACCAGCTCTCTGGATGAGGTCAGAGCCTGCACATCAGAGCAGACAAAATAAGATTGTGTGAGCATCAGGTCACCCCAATGCACTTGGACAATTTCAAAAGCAGTTTAAACTAACTCAGCTAACTCTGCAGACTTATGTGTAAGATGCATTCAGCTTTCTGTGGGCTGAGAATTGTCCACATTATCCACACAGCACCTTGGGGAAAGCCCTGGAATGCTGTTGCTGTTTCCACAATGATCTTCCTGTTACGGCTTCAACTTTTGATAATCTTTCCTTTGAGTTGCAAGGGCAGCACAAGAAAAATCATGTAACGTGATGAAATCACTAAATAGTCTGACATCCCTATCTCAGTGTTTAGATTTAGAAATCCAAAACAGTCCAAATGGATGAAAAATAACTTTAAAAAGGAACAAAAAAGAGCCTTATCACTTTTTGAGTTAGGTGAACACATTCACTAGCAAAGGTAAGGGAGTTGTAAAAGAACTTTTTTCACGTTGTGGCAACAGGAGTCAAACTCAGGATACAGGAATTCCAAATTATTGAGTGTTCATGCTTCTGCAGTTGTCCTCCTGACTATTCACAAATCCTGTCTGAAGCTTATTCTGTATGGCTGTGAACACATGAACACCTGCTCTGCTTTTGTCCTGGGAATTGGATCATTAAACCCCTGTCATTTCAGTGGTGTTCAGGGTCTTCTCCTCTTGGCAGTTTGTAACTACAGATCTGTTGCTCAGCCACTGCAGCTGACAGGAACTTGCTTGCTGCTAGATAAGCTTCCATGCTGATTCAGGTTTTATGCAAAATGCATGAATGTTCAGTGTCTCATGGGAGGTTTGGATTCTCTTCTAATACTTCCTAATAATGTTTATCTAACACAGTGTCTAAATAAACTATTAAATGTGGATTTTTGCTTTCAAAATCCATTAGGGTTTCATGGATAGAGGATTTAGCAAATCACCTATCCCCAACAGTCATTCTGTTAGAAAGATTTTAGATGGAGCTTTTATTTAATAAGAAACAAAATAATTGGAAAAAGAAGAATGCTACAGTTTTTATTGTAATAAGATTTTACATCATCATCTATAGTTTTTTGGTGTTAAAGATTAAATTTGCATTAGACAGTGCTTACCAAGAGCACTCTGTTGAAAGGCTTAGATTTACTGCCTGGATAAAAGCTCAGCAGTGCCTGTCCATGCCAATGATGGCATATAAGCCAGGAACAACTGTAGAATCATAAAATATTTTTAGGCTGGAAAGGACTTCTTGGAAGTCAACTGGTCCAACTCTCTCCACTCCCACAGCAGGGCTAACTCATATCAGGCTACCAAGGCCTTGTCCACTTGAATTTGAGTATTTCCAAATATGGCTATTCCACAGTGCCTGTGTGCCTGTTTGATTACTCACACTGTGGGTTGTTGTTTTTTTTTTCCTAGTATCTAATTGCAATTTTCCATCCTGTAAGTTGTGTTTGTTCCTTCTTGTCCTCTCATTGCTCACCTCTTAGAAAAGTGGTGTTAATCTTATTTGCAGTGACAGCTTTACCTGATTCAGTTACTAGCACAAAACATTCTGGTATTGTTGTTAAGACCATGTTGAATATTGTCTGTTTTGAACAACATGCAATGATTAACAGGAACTTAAGCACTAGTGCTGAATTGGACTTTATCAGTAAAAGTGAAATAAATCTAGCCTGCTATAGAAGGCTTATAATGTTATCAATTTCTGACAATGTAGTAATATGACAGTGTGGTTGCTGTCACTGAGGAATGTCTTTATTCATCAGTAGAGGAGCTCTGGAATTGGTAACCTAATCGGCAGTGCTGTTTGAGAACACGTCTGGGCCTTCATTTGAATCCAAGCTTTCTCTTTCCAAGACAGCTTGGAATCCAAGCTTTTTCTTGTTTGTAAGCAAACAGGTGCACTGTGAGCCATGCTGAGGTACAGGTGGGCTGCAGGCAACACAGCAGCAGGGCAGGAGTGTTGGCTTGAGCTCACATTGTCCCACAGACAGTTCCTCAGCCTCTGAAAGTGACAAGTATTTAGATTGGTGGCAGTCCAGTCTGTAAGATCCATACTGAGGCTGTATAATGAGGAACTTATAAAAAAAGTTGTAATATGTCATGTTTTGTCTGCTCCCAGCCCATATATCCATGCATAGTATGAGCTTACATTTACACAGTGTTGGCTGTGATGGCTACACAAGCACAAGGAGGTGAGAGTGTGACATTTCTGTCAGCTTGCTATTTTCCTTTTTCCCAAGTCCCACAACTAATTTTTTTCTTAGAAATTACAGTGCTCTCAAATATATTTATTTCCTAATCTATTTTTTCCTCTCTCTCAACAGTTCTTTGCCTTCGTGGTTACCTCCTGCTATGCTGGAAATACGTATTTTAGCTTTATATCCTGGCGATCACGAACTTTGCAGTAAATATTTTGTTAAAGTGAATTCTGTAGTGTAAAGTACCTTGAGGATTATTCACGTTTGATAAAAGCTTGGAAGAGGGGTATTTTTGAACATTTCTCCTAGAATTGACACAATATAAACTGAGATCAATTGATTATTTATAATAATGCCATCTTTAGAGACATTTTTAACCTTTGTACTATATAATAAAATTTCATACTGGTTCTTTTAAAATTAACATGGTATTTTTCTAGACATTGTATAGTTGTTACTACTAGACCTTTAAAAAATCTTACTCAAGGTGCCACATATGTAAATGTAACTTTTTAAATGTTACAGGTATACTTTTGATACTGAAGGCTACCAAAACTAAGATTGATATTGTATCATTACCATGTATGAAAAGTGACATTGTGGAAAAAAAAAACAACCTGAAAGTTTAAAAAATAAATAAATAAATGATCCAACTGTACATGTTTTGTAAACTGAGAGTAGAAGGTTGCTTTTTTAATTTCTTTTTCAGAGTACAGTGTATACTACCAAGGATTCTGATGATTCTGTCATTGTGCATAATCTAACAGCTTCTCACATCACGAGGTTGCTTTTGGAACCTGTTACTGTAGGTCTGAAGCTCAGGTCTGAAGCTGAAGAAATGTTGTGCCTGGAACACATTATCTTAACAAGTTTCTCAGATCCAACAGGCTCCAAAGCAGGAGCCCAGACAACACCCCCTTAGTGCTCGGTGCTTAACCTGCTGAGGGCATCACAAATCTCTGGCTAAAGGTAACACTTCTTGTTTCTCAGCAGACTCTGGTTGTTTGGGTTTTCTTCTCCTCAGATCAGGCCATTAATCTCTCTTATTAAAATCTGGGCTTCTAAATCCTATTAAATGATACAAATCCACAGAAGAATTGTCAAGACACCAGTGCTACAAGCAAGGAATTTCCTCCCTCCTTTCCTGTCTACTGGCATCATCTGTAACTTGTTAGTTTAACAAATGAAGTTGGTACTTCTATTTAAATAACTTTGAATCAAGCAGAAGTATGACAGAATATGACTTTCAAAACAGATACCTTTGAAAATTACTTTCAAATACAAATTACCTAAGGATTTTTTTTCCCAGAAATTACATGGTGAGTGAAAGGTTGTGATTATTTTATGATCTTATTTAAAGCTTTCCTTATTTAAAACTACTGGTGAACCTTTTATTCTTGGATTAAGAAGATTTGGATTCCCTTCTAGTCTTCAAAAGCTTATTTGGTTGATAATATATGGTAGCAGAGAAACCTTACTGCTTAAAAAAACCTTCTTTATTTCTCCTTGTAACTAAATGGTGTGTGGCTACTTACATATCTGCCTTGCAGAAGACTTATCAGCAGACAGCTAATAAGTCTAATAAGTCACACGGTTTTCTTCTTGATTATCTGTCAGTCATAAGATTTCAATGTAAGAGAAGCCAAGATATTATTTAAAAACCTATACTTGTCTGCAAATTGTATGTGGCCTACACAACATAGGTCAGGCTGTCTGCTGCTTGCTAAATTTATCCAGTTGTGAGAAGGAAGAATGGCTACCAACTCTGCATTTTATCTACACAGATAAAATGTGTAATTAAAATCCTGTATGCTCTTTTCCATCACTGGGAAAAAAAAGAATCAAAGGCATTGAAATGATCCAAGTGCCAAATGATAAAGTGTGACTAGAAATATAGCCAGAATTAAAATTTCATCAGTGAATTCTCATCAGTCAAAAAGCTTCAGTACTAATAGAAATTGTTTCTTAGTTGATATTTGATGTATCTATTTCAACTCCAAAGGATGTAACTACGTTTGCACAAACATTTCAAGGTTTTGTATTAACTGCAATGTTTTGGTCTAAACTCATAACCCAGACCTCATTTGTGGACAGAGGCAGTAAGAGAGAGTAGAGCTAAGAGGAAGCTCTGTTTCGTCCAGTTTACCTAAAACTGTCATGGCAACTGTTTGTTACATGTCAGAGTAAGCCCTTTAATGTGAGATAAAACCAGATAAGGAGTGATTCTGCTCTCTGAAACTTCAGTGCTGATCCTCAAGAGAAGATCTGCAGAATGACTTCCAAAGACAAGTCTGTGAATTGAATCCTTAATTCTGAATTTAAAAAAATACATACTAGGCAAAAATTTGCTTTGTACTTGGCCTTGCTTCTTTTTTTTTCACAAACCATAACTTACCTGCCTTGCTCTGTCCTTTCACAAAGATAATTATCTTACTTCCCATGCTCTTTCTCAACTGTTTCATTTCTCATCTGCTTTCAGGTACCAACTGTCTTGTTTTTCAAATGTTCTGAATATCTAGTTAAAATTGGAGGAGTCAGCACAAGCTGAGCATTCCTTTTGGAATTTGCTCCTCCAATTTCAGGCCTGAAGAAAGGCATAAGCACCCGAAAGATTATCTTCCAGTTCACTAGTCTTAAATATTGATTTGGAAACCATGAGTTAATGCATTTGTATATTCTAATATTGATAAAGAAGATAAGCTAGCTGTGGTTTATCATATAACAATTAAAACAAGGTTTGTATCTGCTGTAGGTTAGCACTCGTAAGATTGAAAGAAGCCTTAAAAGAGCAACTGGTAAGTGATGAAGTCATTAGTGAAATTCTTAATACAGATACATAGAAGAATAAACAAAATGCTAATCAACTTGCAAAATGAACATGTTTGACTTATAACTAACTTGTTTCTGACAAACAGTCTCTGAAAAATCTAAGTTACATACATAAGGGTACTTAATGTCAACTTATGGCCATTAATTTTCATTTATTAAGGAGTTGTCAGTACCTTTTTTCATCATCATACACACAATGCACTTAACAAGACAAAGTAGCATGAGAACTGTAGTAAAAACTTCAAGTGCAGTAGAGTTAGGATGACTTTGTCCCAGTGCTTCACGGAAGACGCCCGTATTGCTGGGTAGAAAATATGTCTGTTATTCTACTTGTATTAATTTAAAGTTATTTCTGTTTCACTGGCCTGAACTCAGATCAGCAGGGTCCCAGTCACACACGTTTCAAAAGAAATAAAGAACTAAAGAAGCTGAACCAGCAGGTAAAACCCCCATATTTCTAAATAGGAAGTGAAGAAGTTACTGGAACCTTCCTCCCCAGGGCTTATAGAAACCTGTAGCCATGCATGCTTCCGAATGGGAACTGTAAGGAGAAGAGAAAAAAAAACAAAAACAGCTGTTTAAAAGTGAAACAAATTTTTTTTCTCAGCACCTAGAATTTTACTCTTATGGAGATAGCCAGTGTTGTAGCTTTGATATCTAATGACATGAGATAAAATGTGGTGGGACAGATAATACCTTTTATTGCAACCACAAGATGGCTTAACAGAGGTCCAGAATTATGTACTGCTTAATCTAGTGAGGGCCATTGCCTACACTGGCAAACCCACTTTGCTCCAAGTAAATTGCTTGTGCTGGGGCCTTATGTGTGTTTGGGGTCACCTGGGATTATGTGTCTTCCCTCTTAGGCCAATTTTAGTTGCTGAAGGAATTTATTAAATAAAAAATATGAACAGAATCTGCATCGTAACTGCAGAATGAAGCAGCAGAAAATGGGGTTTTGTACTCCAGCGAGTACAAAAGTGGCATATGCCCAGCTCAGAGGCCTCCTATTACCTCACTTGTCAGAAAGCAGAACAAGTTATTTTTAAACATGAGGAAATATATAGCTTCCTTTGCTGTGTTTCGTTAGTATTGCTGTATGACTTAATTCAGACACTGGGCCTGAGACACCCGGACAGTCCTTACAGTTTTACCTGTTGCTGCCCATTTAATGCAGATGTTTTTAATCTTTTTTGAGATCGAGAATCAGAGGATTGGGGGTGCGGGTTGGCAAGAATGGGTGCCGTGTAGGAAGACGCTGTTTGCAGCTGTGCCTCCACAGCAAAGCACGGGGGTCGGTCTCCTCCCAGCGCACCGCCGACAAACTTTGGCGAGCTGCGGGGTTTGTCACTGTCCCCGCCAAGCTGCTCCGTGCGGAGCTCCCTCCCGGCGGGCGTCCCGCCCCCCGCCTGGAGAGCTCCCTCCGGCCTGTTTCCATCTCACCCAGCTGCGCAGGGCGGGCGGCACGGCGCGGGGGGAGCGCCCCTGCGCGGCTCCCGCTCCCGGCCGTCCCGGACCCCGCTGTCCCGGCTGGGTGCGCCG